>BPLR01003995.1:0-70830 GCA_021605095.1 Caerostris extrusa | reverse complement strand
GTTACTGTATTGCTCCTAGTAAGACTCCCGGCCAATTAAAGTTAGTCAAATCTTTTTTTACCACAAATTAAATTATACAAATTATTTAAATTTAAAAATGGCTATAAATCAGACAAAATCTAAGCATTTATATATTTACATGAACAATCTTCATGGAAAACGCAGAAATACAGTCGAAATCAGATGGTGCTCACTTCACTCACTGATTCCCCTCTTATACGAGGGTAAGCTGAAAAGTTCTCGTGCTCGGACAGAGATGGCGCTCCAATCAGCAAAATTTATGTTTCCTGCCTGGGTGCACGTATCATTATTCGTATGACAAGTTTCCACTTGTCCTCTCACTTGGTTTGTTTTTACACCAGAATTTTTGCATTAGACGTCTTGGTGTGTTTTTTCGTTAAATGGATAAACTTGAATATCAAAGCGGTCATAAAATTCATCGTTTTGGGATGGATGAAACCCCAAGGAAATTCATGAAGTTGACAAAAAGCTTACAGGAATCTGCTCCTACCATGTCAAACTGTTAAAAAGGGGCCAGCTGGATTAAACGTAGTCGCACATCCCTCGAAGATGACTCACGTGAAGGACGACCAAAAACAGCAACCACACCGGAAACCATCGAAAAGTGCATGGGATATCGTGTTGGACGATAGGCGAGTGAAGGTGAGAGATAGATGATTGTGGGGATATCGGAAAAAAGGGTGCGAAACATCTTGACCATAAAAAAAATGAGAGATGACCATCTTGTGACCATAAAAATGGGAGAGATCCTACAAATAATACTGTTATTATTATTTGTAGATATAAGTTAAATTAAGTTGAATATCGTATAAATATAATTTTGTTGATTATTATTATTATATTTTTTTCAGTGATCTTGTTTTATTTAAAAAATCCATATTGCAAAGCTCCCTTATTTTTCCTAAATATATACATTTCACTAATGACTATAAAAAAAATAATGATCATGCAACTAAAGTTCGACTATTGAAAAAAGTAACATTGCGGAAGATTAAATAATTTTACTTTATTTTATATTTTAATTGTGAAACAAAACAATATTTCAAACAAAAGCATATTTTTAAACAGAAATTTAATTACTAAACGAAAATTTTTAAATAAGAATTACATTTTATTATCATGTAACCAAAAATGTTAAATGTTAAATTATCATGTTAAATGTTAACAAAATTAAAATAAGCAATAATCAGCAAAATTAATCTAATTCTAAATCTTCTAAAATCTTTTGAAGTTTTTTTTTTTTTTTTTTTTTAACTTTCTTCTTTAACATTCATTACATATAAATCAAAAGTAATTTAGTAGTAAACAAAAAAAAAATTTGTTGATTTTTCCGGTAAAATGTTCTTTTTCTTTACCTTTTGAAATCTTCAAACATCACATTTTTAGTTGTTTGATTTTTTAAAGCATAGTTTAATCCTTTCAGTCAATCAATATTGTATTCATTTATTATTCATACATGCAACGCTTTTAAATCTTCTTTTAACCTAGTTGTTTCTTGTTTTATCTATTCTGTTCCATGACATAAAGAAAGTGGAGCAGTCGAAATTTTGTCCTTTACCATCTCATTTTGAAATACTGAATTTTTTTGGTAGGATTAGAACTATCTTCTGCAAATGTTATATTGTACCTGCTTCACGTTTAAATGAACTTTCAAAAACGAAACTAGTAAAACTGTTTTTCTTATCAACAAATTTTTATTTTCGTAAAAATAAATAATCAATTCTTGTAATCGACCTTTTTAAATTTTATAGATAGAAAAAAAAATTCTGGCAAATATCCTTCCTATACTATCCGAAAAATATTCAACATCAGGCAACTTTTCCTTTACTTGTTCTTTTTTCAAAATGATCCAAAAAGATCCTGAAATCTTTAACAAAAAAAAAAAAGTGAGCATACAATTTCCTATAAACATCTAGACAATTTGGGTTTTTTGTAGTGATTGATCTAATCTTTGAATTCACCCAACAAATAATCCACAAAATATGACATTACCATGAATTCAAACTCTTCCATTTTATTTATGATTGGGTTTTGTTTCTGCCTTTCTGCAGCATCAATGTTATGTGCAGCTACCTAAATGCAGAAATTATTCCATCGTAAATTCATCAAATATTGAACTTGTTGGCCAGAAATTGGCGATGGAATGTGCTTCCCATCTACTTTTTGGCAAAGAACTGCCCATCTATGTAGATGATGAAAAGAAACAGTATATTTTTGAACAGCCTCCAAAAAATTTACAACAGTTAACTGCTGCTCAACCAACAATATTCAAGAAATGACCAGTACACATGGAATATATACATAGCATGCTTACACTGAAGTGACAAAAGTCATGGGATAGCAATATGCAAATTTTCAGATGGCAGTAGCATCGCGTAGAAAAGGTCTAAATGCGCAGTGCTTTCGCAGAGCTTTCATTTCTGTTCAAGTTATTCATGTGAAGAGGTTTTGACATGATGATGACCGCACGACGGGAATTAACAGGACTTTGAACGCGGAATGTTAGTTGGAGCTAGACGCATGGGTCATGCCATTTCGAAATCGTTAGGAATTCAACATTCCCAGATCCACTGTGTCAAGAGTGTGCCGGAGAGTATGAAATTTCAGGCATAACATCCCACCATGGACAGCGCAGTGGTCGACCGCCTGCACTTAACGACCGAGACTGGCGACGTCTGCAAAGAGTCGTAAATTCTAACAGACAAGCAACACTGCGTCAAATAACCGCAGAAATCAATGTGGGATGTACAAGGGACTTGTCTGTTAGAACTGTGCTGGAGAAATTTGGCTTTCTTGGGCTATTCCAGCAGAAGACCGACTCGAGTGCCTTTACTGACAGAACGACATCGCTTGCAGCGACTCTCGTGGGCACGTGAGCATATCGGTTGGTCCCTAGATGAATGGAAAATCGTGTCCTGGTCCGATGAGTCACGATTTCAGTTGGTAAACTGATGGTAGGGTTCGAGGTGGCGCAGACCCCACGAAGCCATGGACCCAAACTGTCAGCAAGGCACTGTTCAAGCTGGTGGTGGCTCCCGTAATGGTGTGGGCTGTTTTTCATGGCATGGACTTGGTCCTCTGGTGACTGGACCGAACATTGACTGGAAATGCTTATGTTCAGCTACTTGGAGATCACTTGCAGCCATTCATGGACTTCATGTACCCAAACAACGATGGGATTTTTATGGATGACAATGCGCCATGTCACTGGACCACAACTGTTCGCGATTGGTTTGAAGAAACATTCTTGGACAATTCCAACGAATGATCTGGCCACCTAGATCGCCCGACATGAATCCCATCGAGCATTTATGGATATCATCGAGAGGTCTGTTCGTGCCCAAAATCCTGCACCATCAACGCTTTCACAATTATGGACGTCTATCGAGACAGCATGGCTCAATATTCCTGCAGAAGACTTCCAACGACTTGTTGAGTTCATGCCACGTCGAGTTGCTGCACTTCGCCGGGCGAAAGGAGGGCCGACACGATATTAAGAGGTATCCGATGACTTTTGTCACTTCAGTGTATTAATCTTCGATATTATTTCTTGCGTACCCTTTTATATATCAGACATATTGGCAGCTACGTTATATGACTGACCTCGACACTTATAAAAACAATTTTACACTCATTTGTTAGGTTGTTGTTCATCATGTTAGCCATACTTTCCTTGTGGCTACCCATCTCTAGGAAGGTTAGAAAAAGTTCAATAGGGAACCCATCATACCTCACAATAACAATGAGCTGATTAATATGGGACTGGTCTGGAGTAGAATCTACAGATAAACCGAAACATCCTGACTAAATCATCCACGATTGATTCTTTTACTTCATATGCCATAATTTGGATGGAAGTATTTATCAAAATGATTTCTAATAATGTAGAATTTTTTTTTAAAATTATCAAGCCGGATTAGAGTTTTTAATCTTTAAAATAAAGAATATCTTTAAAAAAAATAAGAAATATCATAGAAAAAAAAAAATAAGAAATATAGATTGGTATTTAAATAAAATCACATTATTATATATTTCATGTTGTTTGAATTTTTAAAATTAATTTAATGCATGTAACGAATCTCAGCATTTAAGCAAATATTAAGATGTCATGTTAGCGAAAAATTACATTTAAAACATCCTGGGTCACTGGTTGAACTATTCAGTTTTAATTAAATAGTATTGTTCACTAATACCCTTTTCATTTATAGTTGTATAATTTTGATTTCAATTAGCTATGAAATGTAAATCATTAGCTACCCCCCTCTTTTCTCGTTGTTTTTAAAATCTAATTATTGAAATTAAATGAAACATCTATTTTTAAAAACTTTAATAATATACATTTCTTTAACCAACGGAAATCACTTATATTCAAAAATTACAATTTTAAATTCCTGTCTAATTTCATTTTGAATTATTACGCTTAATTGGACCCGACTTGTGCCGCAGTGGCTATAGGTGTCGCTGGTGAGCATTAGGGCGGAGATTCAGCGGCTTTGTTGTAAACACTGTTTGAAAAAACGAGAAGAGTCGATGGCATTTGTGATGTTCAACATCTTGCTCGGAGTCGACTCCGGACTACTTGTGGGAGTTTTGCGGGTTTTCCCCTATACGATACGCAAATGCGGGGTAATTCCCCTAAAGGTCCTCCCGGAAGGCACTGCCCTCCTCCTTCAGAGACACAGAGTGAAGTTAGATTTCTACCTACGGGTGCTCCATCACAACAGAACCTTCCATCCCTTTCCCTACTTCTATGAGACCACATGGGTTCTTGGACTTGGCCTAGATGTTGCTGTGAACCAAGTTAGATAAGAAAAAAAAACATTCAGTTGAGTGATAAATTTAATCACTTTTATTTAATTTTACAAAAATGGAATATTAACTTTGGTTTGTGCATTAACTGATTTGTGTTTTATTTATGCATTCCATAAAGGACATTGCCATCCTGAAAAACTTTTACGGGTAGAGACCCTTCATTTGCTATAAAAAAAAAAAAATCATTAGACGGCGTGCGATTCAGCGATACACACAACACGCATTAACACGCAGTAACACATTATCGTAATGCCATCAAATATCCTATTCTCGGAAAGCAGTAATTGGAACGGACTTTGCGAACGTATCTGATCCTAAGCCTTCCTACGCATTACATACTTATCATTACCCCTGGACCGTTGGACTATGAATTGAACTCAAAGGTTTGCCACGACCATGGAATCAACTTTGTTATCCAGAATATCAACTTTGTTGTCTGGAAATTGTCTTGGTAAAAGCTTTTTTTTTTTTTTTAAGGAATCATTTTCTTAGCATTCTTCGCTATCTTCAGCTTATTTTCGATAAACAAAATCTCGACATAAAAAAAAGTATCGAAATTTTATAGGCTTACCGAATTTCAAAACATGCATTTCTTGCAAAAAACAACACAATGTTCTACTGAAAATGAATTGATTTTTGTCATAAGATTTTTTTTTGTTTCATAATAAACATTTGCATACAATACCAACGGTGTTTTAAAAAGCTGCTTCATGTCTCAATGGTACTGTGCGGCCTGATGGCCAATTGCCTAGATCTCTGGTCTTTGGTACCACAGGCTTCAGATTAGAATCCTGACGGTGGCATGGGTGTTTGTTAGAGGTCTGGAATCCACATTAAACTGTAGGTCCTGGTCTAATTACCCCAAAGTGTGCATAAAATGACCGACAAACCAAACCAATTGTACTGTATCTTAATGGCAATATGTCCATAGAGTGATTGGTTAATTTGTTTGTCGCTCTACTGTCAATTTGGGCACATTTGCGCACGATAAATCAATGCACATTTGGAGCTAATTAGACCGGGACCTACAATCTAGCGTGAGTTCCGAACCATTAAAAATATCCATTCCATTGCCAGGATTCGAACCTGAAGCCTGCTATAGAAAAAGGCCAAACCGCTTGTCAATTTCCTTTCAGGCCGCGTCCATATATTGAAGAAATTTAACAGTTTTTAATTATTTTCGACAAAAGCAAGTTCCAAAACTGCACAGTTTATTTTATTTATGATTCTGAATTAACCTAGTGGTTCACAAACATTTTGCTTTAGCTCCTTTCTTCACAAACATTTTACCTTAGCTCCTCCCAGAGAAATTGTCTTGCTCATGCCCATTTTTTTTATTGAATTAGTAAATTTCATTCTCAATTCAATTTGATAAACATGATTTTCAAATATAAAAAATTAAACATTAAAAAATTTAATTCAGAATGTAAAATCTGTTGTTACTTCTTATCCTGTTATTGGTTATTTTCATTGTGAATCCCAACATGTTAAACGTAGAAATTCCGATGCTTATAAGAAACGAATAATTTTGAAAGTATCTTTAATGTTATTCATCACTAAACAAGCCTTTATGTAGCAGATTCAGCTTTACTCTTTACACCATGAGGACTGGATACGCTACCCATTAATTACCACTACAACTTTAACTAACATTTCCCAAGATAGGTATCTGGGGAGTTAGCACTTTTTCCTCGTTTTCTTCTTTCTTTCCCCACCAAAGACGGAAGGCTTGATGGCCAATTGACTAGCGCTCTGGCCACAGGCACCACAGGCTTCAGGTTCGAATCTTGATGGTGGCATGAATGTTTGTTAATGTTTCAGAATCCACGTTAAACTGTAGATTCCCATCTTAGTAGCCCAAAGTGTGCACAAAATGACTGTACCGCGACAAACCAAAGCCACCAAAGGAGGGCCTTTCTAGTCTACGGATTTATCATGCTCATTTCAGATATAAACTCCGAGGATTTCAGTGAAGCTTCTCTTGTCGGTTTTGGACCGGGGTTTCTTAATTCAGAATGATTTTGAGAATAAACGAACCAAATGTTTTGTCCATCAGAATGATTCAATTTCTTATTAATTACAACGGAAAAGAGAAGAAATCGATAAATATTCCTATCTTTCATACAAATTTGGGTATGTTGTACTATTAAAAATTTTCAATTCTGCAATCTTTAAAAATATGGAAAAATCTTTTTGAACTTCCTAAACAATAATTTGAAAAATAAACTTCGACAACGAAACATTTCACAATTTTTAAGAAATTTCTGTAATTGTATTAATATGATTATTCTACTTAAATATTGTTTCCACCATAAATCCAAATTATGACTAGAATAACTTTATGAATATAAATAGCCATATCATAAATACTTCACAAGTATATCCCCATCTGTAATAACTTTCGAAATAGGAATGCTAGAACAATACCCAATAAAATTTTTACTTCGGCCCTCTCATTCAAAATAATAATAAAAAACATAGCACCCCAGTTAGCTTTCCTTTGTTACTAGAAGACAATGCCATTTATCTTTCCAAGAATAGGAGCTGAATATGCATATTTATATGCTACCTCTGTATTCTCGTTCTTGAATTTTATCTGGGTTCTATAAGTCCTTATTCTCATAACCATATTCTAGAAAGGGAAAAAAAGGAATCTATCTTATATGGTTCGAATCATTGCAAATCGTCAAGTTATTCGGATTAAGACATAAACTTAAAAGGAAAAATTCACGAATTAAAAGTTTTCTTATTTATTGTTTTAATTATTAAAGAGGAAATTTTTGGAAATCAATAAAAATTATAGTAGAATTAAATTGCCAATTACAATTTTTATTTAAAAAAATAAACTACAAGGGAATTTTAATTTAAGTTCAACCAATCCTGCGATACCTTCAGCAGAATTTTATCAATTTTTTCCGGGATATCTTAAAAAATGACGGGGAAAAAAAGAAAATGATATAATCATAAAGCTCGTTTTAAAATTTTTATAGAATAGTCTACTTCGCAATTTTTCTTTTCAATGAGTTTGATTTAGTCTGTACAAGAGAGTATATTACAAGTGAATTATTTTTACCAATAATACCATATCAAAAAATACAAAATTTCTGAGCTTTGAATAGTCTTTGTAAAATCTCATTAATCTAAAAATCTCAATCTCTAAATTACCGCCGATAAACAATGAAAATGATATTGAAATTCAAAGCTTCATTATTATCCACAGTTCAAATTATAAAAGGACGAAAGCGTGTTGCCATAAATATTGACAAGTTGGTAATGGGTAACGTAATTCAAAAATGATTGAGAATAGGGTTGCAATTCCTAAGCCCATTAATCAGAGAAGCACTAGGACTTTGTCTCAGGAGCTTAACAAAATAAAAACGCTACTGTTTATGAAAGCCTACGCCAACAATAGTACTTGCAAGACTTATCACTAATCTGTCAGCATTGTCAACATAATTCTTTGGGAAAAATTTTATTACTAATCGTATAAAGCAGAGGTAGAGAGTCAGTTTAAAAATTTTCAATTACTGACTCCCAACTTCTGAGCCGGATTTTTTTACCGACTCCTGACATCTGACACTTTTCCGTACATTTATGTACAATGATCTTCATTATAGATTTAGGGAAAAAACTTGTGAAGTAAATTCAGAGATTTTCATTAAACTCGACTATCTATAAACAGATTTTCATAACAAAGTATTTTTTACAACTCTAAAAGTATAGATTTGCACCAATTTACAAAATTACATATATTCTACGTAAATAACAGTATCAAATTAACAAGTACCCAAGTATTATAGAATAGCTTAAGACAAGCAAATGGGAACAGTTAATTTTAAGCACAATGATTCTATATAATTTGTAATACATTAATTCTAATTTTCTTAGTAGTAGAATAATTTCAAAAAGTTTTTTTTTCATTGTGGATTTAAAATAGTTTTTTTTATAAACCTCGAGGCTGAGAAAAGTCTCTCAACACTTACTTGATTTGGTGCTAAAAAGTAATTGTCTTCACTACTGGCTGTATTATTGAAGGATACAAATGAATTTCCTCCTTAACATTTAGTTTTAACTTTAATTCCTAGAATTTTGGAAAAATAAAAATCAAATCGAATTTTTGAACCAACTTAGGTTACGACTTCTACTTTAATGTGTCTCGTATTCAGTAGCTACTAATTATAGATCTAACACAACTATTCCTTACTTCCTTGAATGGAGCATTTAACAACCAAAATTGTAGAATTTAGACTGTAAAAATCCCTATATTTGTTCAGAAAATTATTTGACAGTAACAGATTTTACTGTATTTTTCATTTTTGGATCATTTTTTTTTTCGAAGAGTAACTCCCCACCATTACCGAACAGCTGTATACTCGTATATCTAAGTAAAAAATTTCGTTATTTTGATTTCGCCAATTCGTTAGTCTCTTAAAACAACAGCTTTTATATAATATGGAGCTCCCAAGTATACAGCCTATTATATAAAATTGTATTTGTTGCCTTATGGATATAAATAGCTCCACGTGCGTAATTTATTGTAAAAAAAAAAAAAACGGAAATGTAAACTGGCGTCAGAGGAATTTTAACTTCCTCATCTGCGTGGGCGTGAGCTTGCTTTAACGAGCAAGAAATGTAATATCCGGAGTAGGCATTTGAGTTTTTGAATAAAAGTTGAGTTTTGGTCAATTTAGAGCATACGTGTTTTTATTTGGAGACCAGAGCATTTAACAGCATTTTATTTTTGCGACAAATGACTTATGAACCGTCACTCTACTATATGTTGGATTGGCCGATTGCCAGATCTTAATCAATATGATTTTTACTTTGGAGATTACTTCAAAGACCAATTTATTATAAACTCATATCATTTTTATACATCTTAAAGATACAGGTAGATAATATGATCTAAACATATGATGTACATTCCAAGATAACAAAATTACACTCTAAAAAAGAGTTATACAATTGGATCGATTAGCGAAAATTTCTCTAATATATTTGAACAGAAAATAATTGATTATAATTTCAGAGGAATTGAATATTTTATTCAGGAGATACAGCTACATATAACAAAAATAATCAATAACTTATGCAAGCATTTATTTATCATGATTGGCATTGATTCGTAGAGGTGACAAATGTTCTCCTTTTTCTTTCGAGTTTTTAACAAACTTTTCACCAAATGTCGAGCTACATCAGCAAGACCTGGAGGAAACGGTGAGATGTGTCTGCATATCAGAGTGCTAACGTGCTATATTAAGAGAAAATGCGGCGATCTACCTGGCCAGGTATGGGTTTGACTTGTATTATAGAAAAAAAATAATTGTCATGTTTGGACGGGCACTTTTCTCCTGAATGCAAGCCTGGAGAGCGTGAAAGGAAGGGCATTCAAACGAACGTAGACTATCATGGTATCAGATAAGTATCTCATCACTGACCTGGACGCTTTTCAGACCTTATACTGGTCATCGGGACTCAACTCGAGGTAGAAATCATCCATTAAAACAGTTTCACTTTATTCAGTGAGTTTACTGACACAACTGACACCGTGAATTCATACCAATGGTATGCGATTTGGCGATTTCCAAATCACTTAGCATTGGACCTTGTTGTCCCTGGTTGGAATTTATGAATCAGGTCAAGTGAGAGTACTCTGAGAATCCATCAGCCATCTCTCCAGGACGACAGACCCAGATCAAAGTGTGTAAACGGAATCAAATTTCAATGGAAGAATGACTATATCTTTCAAACTCAAATAGGGACAAATGAGCGAATCCATATACAAGACAATGGTACAGTTAAAGTAAGTGGATGAAACAAATTTTAATGAAAATGTTCTTCTAGAATTTGAGTTTCCTCTCACTATACCATCCGGATGTTCAGTTACATTTATTTGGGGCTCCGGCTATTCATTTCATTGGCGACCAAAACTTATATGTTGTTCTAAAGGTAGTTTATGAAATTATGTTACTATTAAATTATTCTACCCTGGTGCATAGCGATTTTTTGGCTTTGAAATGGGCACATAAATGATAAAAAAAATGCTTTTAATTTAATGGGGTTTTTTTTTATATTTTGTGAAGTGATTATTGTTAAATATTAGTAAAGAAATTATTATTGTTACTTTCCTTTCTTTTTTACATTTTAATTGTCGTATTTACTTTCAAATTTTGTCTTTAAATTTCCATCATACAAGTATGTCAATATTTTCTTATATTCTTAAATTCTATAATTTTTTTTGCATTTCGATGAATTGTTTTCATATTCATACGCAGATCTGCGAGGAAAATAGAACATCCTTTTTCCTTCTTTTTTTTTTTTTTTGACTCATAATAAACTGGTGATTCACCATTTACCATTTTATAAAGCAACAGGAAATAAAGAACTTTTTCCTTAACAAAGCGGCAATCAAAATGTTAGCAAATAGCACTAAAGATTTAAGACTTTTATCGCGGCAAACATCGTAAAATTATGAGTGGCGATAGTTTGGCAATATTTACATTTGTTGCTGCCCTGCTAAAATAAAAGTATCTTAAATAGTAATAACCGTAAAAAAAAAGTGAATTTAAATCACACCCTTTACGCAATTTAAAAAGTCACTAAATTTCGCGCATTTTGAATTAGCCTTGGATTTTTTTTTCTCCCAAAATTTCGAAATATGTACATGATTTGGTACATTTTCCTCAATAAAATTAAAAAAAAAAAAAACTTTACATTTTATTACGGCAATTTAAATAGCTGAAGCTCATTGTTGGAGTCAATTTTTCTCCCTTTATACATCACTGTCTTCATGCTCATTTATTGAAATCTTTATCATTCTATAACATTTTTGTGGTAATTCAAAAAAATGTGAACTGAACTTAAACAAATATACTATATGATGTATGAGCAGATATTCTGAAGTTACATTATCAATGACATAAAGTTAACCATTTAAACAAAATCATTATGACTTAAGTTTACAATTATTGTTTCGATTTAGTCCACTTTTGAAACGAGGAGTTTTAAAATGTAAAAAATTTTACAGATATCGATTTTTTAACTAAACATTGTGTAATTGACAGACCTAACTAAACCTAAATTAAAGATCATACTTTAATTAAATAAACTCATGATAAGTAATATTACTTTCAGGTGGTTTTTCACCAGGAGTACCAGTTCAGCCTGTTTTCATTCGATACAAGAATGAACTGGTAAGTAAATAAATTTTAACCACCCGTTTAAAACGTTAGATTTTCTATTTTAAACCAAAATCTTGATTTTGTATTTGTACCCTTTTAGGATACGATTACATGGAGTTGGGAAGGCCCAGGGGCGTAAGTTTTCTTTCTTGATTTTAAAAATTCGAATCCTTTTTTTTTTATTCGAATCCTTTTATTTTAACTATCGATTCTCTGCTTATAATCATATTTTTATTAAATTTCAAATACTAACGTATCCAATATTGTCTCACTGCAAATGAAAACGGTATTCTTTAACATTAATAGCCATGCTTTCGTTTTTTTAATGTGTTTGAGCACGTCTTTAACACTGTAATCCTTTCGACAACAAATTATTGCATCGTCATCTCATATAACCATTTGCTGTCAATCTCGCCTCGTAGTAATGAAATGGAATTTAAATCGTTGTTAAGAATATGATATAAGTAAATAATAAAAGCGACCATCCATAACGATTTTCCCCCAAAAAAAAAATCGTTATGGGTGGATTTTTTTTTTCCTCGTTTAAATAATAAGAATTTTAGTTTTAAATAGAATTCATCCATTTTGCTGGAAAAAAATAGAAAACAACTTGGAATGAAGTAACAAATAATTAAAGTGCTATTTGTGAAGTCAAATTAATTGATTAATTAATTATTCAGTCAAATTAATTAATTAAATTGACTGATATTGCTGAAAATTTTCCCATCTCATATATTAAAATTACAAATATTTTAAACACTTGTTTTGTTTGGAACCAAAGTGTTCAAAATTTGTTTAAAGTTTTTCAATAATTTTTGGTCTTTTAATATCTTTTACGAGATGCCTTATACACCACAGTCGCCACCGTGTCTCTTCATTTCTGAAAGCATTGTCGTGCAGCATTTCTGAAAGCAGCACAACAATGCCGCCAGCGGATTCGAACATTGGCACTCCTTTATCTATCGATCCACACACACACACTCACACATATATATTAAAATAAAATATGAATACTATTATTATAAATGGATAATAGTTTAATTTTACTAGTACCATAAAAAGAACGTCATATTAAAATAGTTTTGTAAATACTAAAAGTTTACTTAGTTCTATAATGTTATAATGAAGACATTTTTTACTTCATTTTAAAAAGATTGGTTTTCAGTTTTTATATATGTAAGCAGTAAATGTGGTTATCATAATGAGGAAGAATCTCTGTATCTGGTATTGTACACACTTAATTAAGGTAATAAACTTTTAAGGTTGAAACAGCTATGGTTGACTCTGACACAGTTTTGCATAAACTGTGAACTCGAGTAAGAAGATTTTTTATTAGGTATTATGTAAATTGTTAAGTACTTTCCTTTTCTTAATTACTACTACTAATATTATTTTTTTCTTATAGTTCTTACCAGTGTACAATCCTTCAGAATTTGAAAGAGAAAATCCTAGAATTTTCGCCGACAATGTCCAAAAATTCGTTTCTAGGTAAAATGTATTTTTAAATCTTATGAAAATTGTGAAGGCTTAGATTTTTTTTTTACTGACTTTTCAAATTTATATTTGTAAAATAATTTAGGAAAAAGAGATTGATTATATGTATGGAATTATTTTTATAATATAAAGAATGATAATTTTAACTGTGGACATTTAAAATAATATTAACAAGTTCAAATAGATTGATTTGTTATGGCTTTTTGATATTCCTATATAAAGATTCAAGTTTTTTTGTTTTTCAAGTTATATATTATTCGGTTTTGCCCAAATTCACTAAGTATATTTTACTGATAACTAAGCATCGATTAACATACTATATTGGTGACAAGTAAGCCGAACCGGAAATTCGCGCGATAAATCGTAAGACCCAAGCTTCGCATAGGATTAGAGGAAGAAGGAAGAACTTGCAGTCCTCCAGAGAGATGTTTCTTACCAAACTAGCAATCAGGGATCATCATTGACAGGACAGGATCTTTACGGCTCGTTCTCACCGGGGCGAGAAGCGTTTAAGCGACAAGAGTTGACCAATCACTGCCTTCGCCTGAAACCGGTTTGAAATGCACCGCTTCGAGTTGACCAACTTTCAACTCGAAGCGGAACTTCACTGGCGGAATGCTATTTCTGACGTTACGCTGTAAAGGGTCGAAAAAATTTTCTTGCCTGCCGCATGTCACATCGTCGCCTGTTGCCTCGTTGGGAAAGAGCCTTTACAGATTATCTACAGGATTTTTATTACTTTTTTTTAAGTTCTTTTACATACATTTTTTTTTTTATAAAATCGTTTGAAATTCTATAGTTTTTATTTTTATTTAGTCTAGGTTTTTTTTTTTTTTTTTCAGTTTTTTGACTAAAAACTGATGAACATAATTTATTGCCTGCATATGATTAATTGATACATTTTCTTCCTTTGTTTAAGATTGTTGTTATGCGTTTTGTTTTTAAATTAAATTCTAATTTTTATGGATAACTGTATATCAGGCCAGCCGATTAATTTTTTTTTCTTATTTTTATTTATTTATTTTACTAGCTGGACGAACACACCCATAAGCGACTTCAGCTTAGAGGATGCTCGTTTCTTAAAAGTAGCCAAGCAAAGGCATCTGCCTCCTACTGTAGCACTAGTCAAACTCATGAAATTGAGAAAAGCCATAGGGTAAGGAAACAATTTTTAGTAGTGGGAGTTTCAAATTTGGCTTTAAATTAAGAAAGTAGAAATTTTGGTTCTTTGAATAATTATTGCATCCTCGTGTATGACTTTATTGAATTAAACATAAGATCAAACTAAATCATCTTATATTATATCATCTTTTACGATACTTGAATTTTTTTCCAAAAACATTCGCATCATTTTAATAAGCCAAATACATATTTTAGAAGCGTTGTTGATAATTATCTCTATATTTTAAATCTATACTATTACAGAGTAACTACAGAGCTTTAGAATTCGATAGTGCATGATTTGATTCTTTTAAATGGTCAATTAATTTAATGGCAAAATTAATAGGCATATATTTGGCTATTCTCATAGATATTTTTCTACACTTGGTTATCTTTAGTCTCCTGTTTTGTCAAAAGAATTAATTAATTCTTGAAAAGGCCATTTTTTTCATCCATAAACATTGTACTGATTTGGGTATTTTAAGACCTTAAACGAATAATTGCAAAAAGAGTAAATATTGGAATATTTCATAGAATTTATAGTTTTGAATTTTATGAAATTTTATCAATTTTACGATATATTTATTGACAATTTTAATTTATATATTTTTTAATCTGGAAATATAATATAGACATGTTTTGGTGGACGCATACTTTAGTAGCAATAAACTTCAAAATTAATTAGAATTAGTCTTTGATCGGTATTTTTTAATTAGTTTTAAGTTAAATATATTAAAAATCCTGATTATTTTCCTAGCAATTTATTTGTGGATGCAAACCGGTGCTTTTTATTTGACTACTATAAAAATTAAATTCATAACTAAATATATCTCAATAACAAATCAATCTTAGTTACCAAATATATCTTAATACTTAAAGAATTTGAATGGATCGGGTTTTTTATTGGTACTGTTGTTTATTGCATTGCTAAGATATATATATATGCATTATATATATATACGCACGCATTAATCTTTATCAGGCAATTTTATGTCATTTAGCAATCCTAAACTGTAACAGTTTAGCAAGCTTACAAATGTAAATAAAAAGCAGTTTTTCATTAAAAAATCTCTATTTTGAAATTTATTAAAAATGTTTTAATTAATGAAATATAAAAATTTTCTTGAAGCATGAAGTCGTATATGCATTTTAGAAACCAATTTTCCACATTTTTTGTCTTTTAAAGGTTATTCTTAACCATATACATTTAATCCAATCTATGATTCATGGCCAAAGAAAAGAAATAAAAAAAAAAAAGCATAGATGTGTTGAGGGGGCGTAATAGTCAAGGTCTTTGTGAAGCACTAAATATGAAAGCTGGCAGACAGAATGAAAAATAAAACTCGCAAAAAAGCAAATTGCCGAACAGAATACGTATAACACTTTTTTAGAGCTTAGGAAACCTTAGAAGGAATTTATCGAAAGGAAAGATAAGTTTGGGCTTTCTTGAACCCTTTTGTTATCGGTGCTTAATATTCATGTTGTTTTAATTAGTAACAATGAAAAAGTATTCATAACGTGTATAGATTTAAATATTTACTGAATAATATTACAAATTGCTGCGTTTGCACAAACCCTTCCTTTTACATCTCTACTCGCAGGGCCGGATTTTCCTATAGGCTAACTAGGCTTCAGCCTAGGGCCTCTAAATCAAGAGGGGCCTACATTCAAATTGTTAGCAAAATTAAAACGACACTATTCTAAAAACAGTAAACCCTAAAACACTGAATCGAAAATAAGGAGAAATTCTACACATATTACTAATAAAAGAGTAGTTTAGAAAGAAATTCTTCTAATCTAGTATTTCGTTTTAAATGTATACTTGGATTGAATCAGTTCTTAAATAAAATAACTATTAACATAAAATTTAATATGACATACAATTTGATTTTTTTTTTTTTTTTTTTTTTGTGATCTGGATTTTGTTTGAATAAAGTTCCATTTTTGATTTTGTTTAAAACTTAAAATTCATAATAATTCATACTTAAACTTTAAATGCGAATTATTATGAAATAAATTTATCTGAATTGAATTTGCTTTAATCTTCAATGTAGTGAATATATTTAATTTAATTTGATTGAAAATATGATAATTTTTATTGCATATTTTATTTTCGTGGGCAAAGATTTTTATTATTTGAATTTTGTTTCTTTGTAAATGTTGTGTGTTATGTTTGATTAGTTATTGTTACAAGTACTATATATGATGAGAATAAATGTCCAAATAAGTGTTCCCGACTTGTTTTTTTGGTGCCACATTTTTTATAAAGATTAGTACCAATCATAGCATGTTTCATTTAACATATTGATATATATCACAGTAATGATGTATTTTTATTATCGCACATGTAATTTAAAAACTTAAAAATGGGAAGTGAAAGGGGCCTCATAAGTGGAATAGCCTAGGGCCTCTTTTCATCAAAATCGGCCCTGTCTACGCGCTTTACATTCAATTAAATTTCAATACAATAATAATTTACCGAATATCTCACTGAAAATAAAACTCATTTTGGCTATAAATATTTTAAATTTTTGTTAACGATCCAAACCCCATTATATGTTCGAAGATCAGTTATTTAATGAGTATTTTTGTATTACAATAAGACGACAGCACATAGACCTGTCAGAGGAGCTCGACCAGCTACAGGAAAGGAGGAACTCTTTTACACAAATGCAAGGAGATGTCGAGCACCTGGCTTTGTATCTAGGGTTGGAGCGATGTCCTGAAGCATTGAAGGATTTTTTTCGTGTCCTTAGTCAGGTAATTTCATTTTCCTTGCCGGTTTTCTTTTAATTATTTACTGTATGTTTCCGAATATAGGTCAATCCTTATATATACCAGGACTGTGCATTTTCTTAAAAAAATTACTCAAAATTCAAAATTCGTATATAAGCCGAAATAATAATGATAATAATAATAATTCGATTTTGTGTCTGAAAAGACATAAATTCTAATACGGAAATAATTGAAAGTGATGATGATGATATGTATCCAGATATTTCAATGAATGAACGTGGATTTGACAGAACGATTCGAAACTCGAATTCCAACACTGACTTTGAAGGATTTATATGACTTTTTTTCATTCTGCATGAAGGCATTCAAAAGCAAAATTAAAATATTTGAGTAATTTTCCTTTTCCATTATTATATTTATGTATTAATCGTTTACTGTATTATAATACTTGGGTGTAATAATGAAATAGTGTAGTGTAAGGTTATGCAGCTGGGCTGTAACTGGGTGTGTTTGGGCTGGGACTTAAGACACAAGTTGGAGAACACACAGCTTTATTGGCATACATAGAATTAGAGACATACAATACTTAACACATTTGAAGACATATAATTGTAGATTCATAGAAGGATTCCACTTCTATGTCAAAAACCCGATACACGGGTGCGCGCAGGATGTGCGAAATATAATTCCTCTCCAGGTTAGGGTCTCTAGGCCAACTTATATGGACGGTTGATTAAATATATTTCTTCTCGGGATGAGAGATTACAAACTAAACGTTTCTCATCGAGGCACAGGTTGCTCAGTACTTCCTTTCGGGTGAAAGTCTCGTGGCCTACTGACCGTTTATCCTGAATGCCACAGGGGGTGTTCTGGCAGTGAGTAGGAGGAAGCACAGTTACAATGGTACTTTTCCATTAGCCAAGCGCACATTTCGTCAACATTCCCAACAAACTTAATGTGAACAGTTGCGAAAATAAAATAACTCATTTTTATAAAACAAATAAATTATTTCACTTAAAAATTTTTTTTCATAAACTTAAGAAATACAAATTTAAATATGGCTATGTATATATAGTCTGCGTCGACTAACTGGAAAATATAGACTTTTTTTGTGAAATTAGCGTATTCGTAAATAAGCCGACCCGCTAGTTTGGCTTTAAAAAAAAAGTTGTAAAAATTCTAGTTTAATATACATAAATATATGACAGGTTTATTATTATTATTATTATTGGGGATTTCATCTAACACAACAGTTATCCGTTAGAGAAAAATTCATACAGCACATACATTATAAAATACACACTATAGAAATACACAGAAAGTTTAACAACAAAAATATGAACTTTAAGAATGGCGAATTGCACAATTATAGAATATATCTAAGAGCTTATAACTTCTTTCTTGCACGCTGGTATTTTCGTGAATATTTCACATCGAAAGCAGGCCAGTTTTTAAGATGAATTATGTAAGAACAAATTCAGTACCATATACAATGCAGTTACAATAAGTTAGAAGAAACAAAACCTCACTATTAGAGAGTTTTTGCATAACGTTTTTATCGTCCGATATTTTTCTTCGTAGCGAGCATGCTCATAGAATAGCTTAGTAGTGCAGTATTACAGATACGCATGCGCAAAAGGTACAATGTTTCCTAAGAGCATGCGCTAGGAAGAAGAAAATATCGGACAATAAAAAAACGTTATGCAAAAAACTCTCTATTAATACAGATATACCTGTACTTTACCACCCAATATAAATAAGAATATTTCATAGGATTGGTTATTCTATTTACTGTATACTCATACATTGTTTTCTAACAAACAATGACGAGCATTGTCGGCAAATCCTTAAAGTCGGTAACTTATTTTTCTTCGAGCTATAGAGGTAATTAGTTTCAAATGATCGAGTTGTAAAGGTTTGTAAAATCAAACATTGCTAATGTTCAGAGATTCAGAGGTCAATTTTTTTTTGCAGAGTTATGGAGGGAAAATATATACCAAAATGGCTTGTGGGGATTCACTAATTATTTCGACTTATAGAGGGGTTGAAAATTTCGAGTAATGGAGGTTTTGGGGCTTGAAGGGAAGGGAACAAAAAAAAATTTTCAAGTTCTGGAGGTTTTCGACTTACCCAGGTTCGACTTAAGGAGGTTTTATTATATATGTATAATTTCTCACTTTATAATCTTAAAGATTTATTTTTATACATACCTTTTCATAGCATAAAAGGAACTCTTTAGATGTTCGTGTTTATGACGCTGGATTGTATTTGCTTAGGACTGATTTGAAAGTGAAAGAAAAATTGAAAGAAGCCTTCAAGGTAATAAAGTTTCTTCCTTATTCACAAAATTATATTATTGTAATAAATTTTATAGTATAGATGCCCTTCACACTTCATATAATGTCAATTTTATTTTAAACAATCATATGGTAGGTGTGTAATTACTATGTAATTATAAGTATGCATAAAATGTATTAAATCTAAAAATCTTCATAAAAATTTTGATAAAAGATTAAAGCGTGGAAGATTATTCGACATCATCTAAAAAAAATTAAATATTAGAAAAATGGTTTATTCAGTTTATTCGAGTATTATTATCTAATTTTGTGCATGTTAGCTGATAAAATCTTTTTATCAGTAACACGCTAAACTGAATGTAAGGCCTTGACTGAGTTTTTAATATTTTACCTGAACATAAAAAATCTCAACTCGATTGATCAACAACAAATAAAACATTTTCAAGAATTTCTTACATGTTTTATGGGATTGAAAAAAATATGTTGCTATTTAAAATAGCGTTTTGGAAAAAAAAAGCTGTAGTTGTTAATAAATGTATTAAATGCGGAAGCCTCCGTGGCTCAGTTGCAACGTGCACCGTTGGTGAGCATTAGGGCTTAGGTTCAATACGCTGGCGGCTTTGTTGTAGACACTGTTTCAAAAACTAGGAGGCTGGATGGGTTTGTGATGTTCAGCATTTTGCTTCATTAGTCAAACTGCCTGGTGGGAATTTACCGGGTTTCTAACATGCGATACGCAAATGCGTATTTCCCTCTAAAAGTCCTCCCGAAAGACACTGCCCTCCTTCTTCAGCATCACGGAGCCTACGGGTGCTCCATCACAACAGAAGCTGCCCCTTTACCTCCATCCATGGGACTCAGACTACTCCGTCCCAAGTTGCAGGATATGGAGGATGAGTCACAACAACAATAATTTGGATAATATTCATGAAAATCATTTGATGAATATTTTTTTATTTATGTTACTGTAATAATCGAACCAAATATTTAAATTCTTATTAAATATCAATGTAATGCCCAGTATTAAATTTTTTACTGTATTTTTATTAAATGTTATTTATTTTTCCTTTTATTATTTATCTATATAAAACCGGTAACTTTTAGTTATTACTGTTTGTGAGCGCAGACTGTACACAACATAACTCTAAAGTGCATTGACATAAGTTAAAAAAAAAAAAAAGATTCTTACTATAAAGTAATTGAATTGTTATTATAGTGAAAATGGACTTTAAAAAATATTTTATTTCGATTGATTCATGTAACATAAACCTGTCTTATTAGGTTTTCAACTCTGATAATCCAACGGAACATCTGGAAACGATTCTTTATTATTGGAAAGGAATACAGTATTCCAAATTAGCATGTAAGTATTTTCATTGCATGCAGCTCCATATTTTTGTACTACAAATTCTTTATCAATTGCATAGATGAGAATGGAATGAAAAATTATCTTCAGGGAAGACTTCTTATAATAAATTAACATGCATTTCTATTATAAAAAAATAACGGTCAAATTGCAAAATAGCTGTTGATGAGGTTTTGGCGACTTTTTTTATGGCACCAACTGGGCGACACATCGCCAAATGTGGCAACCTGCATTTCTTGTACTGTTTGCAACTCACTTCACTTACAATCGCAAAGCGTTACTTCGCGCACTTTGGCAAAGTTTTTTTTTTTTAAGCCAAATCCCAACGGCTCCTGTTCTACAAATTTACCAAAATAACATCCAAACAAATAATTTGACTATATATGGTTTATTTATTAAATTTTCATATTATGCATGTGAAAGCCATTACTTTTACTCACATGGATTTGAGGTTATAAATTCAAAAGACTCGTTAGCTGACAAAGCTATAAGTGAGTTAGTCATCAATGTTTTTTTAGATACTAATTCTTAAGTTTATTAGAGTCCCTCGGCCTCTCAGTGCCTAAAACTCATTTCATTTTTCTCGAAGAATGGCTGGAATTAACATATAATGTGAATTAATCCCACAACACAATTATTTCACACGTTTCAATGTATTTTATTAGATTATGTGTCATGACTGAGCTCGATGGCCGAGTGACTAGCGTTCTGGCGCTCAGTGCCACAGATGTCGGTTCGAATGCCGGCTGTGCCATGGATGTTTGTAGTGGTTCGGAATCCACTTTAAACAGTAGGTCCCGGACTCATATGACTGTAGAGCGTTGGACTGTAAGGCTGACAATTCTACCCAGTAAAAAGAAAACGTCTCGAAATCTACCAACAGTCAGACAGTTTTGGCCCACCATGGGGCTGTTAAGCCAATGAAAAAAATGTGTTATGATTATGAATGCTTGTTATTATGTTAAGATCTAATAATTTTGAAATCAGATTAAGTATGTTATATTTTATTATAGTGCATTTTATTACGCGCTTAAATGTACGTATTTTATATATCTGCACGATACAGAAGCAATAGAAACTCAATGGTGAAATATTTTAAATTACTCACCAAAAAACCAAGCCATTGATCCATGTTTTTGGGCACATACAATCCACATTGATAACTTATAAGGCATTCGTTCCCCACCAAGAATGAACAATGTATGCTTTAATTGTAATATTACACAAGACATAAAATATTCTTATCTTTAGCTTGCAGTTATTGTTAGATATTCAAATAAGTGATACCGTTGGAAATGGTTTAAAGAAAATTAACTTATGGTATAATGCAATTAACAGCTAACTCAAATTTTTCACTATGGAACCAGAGATTTTTAACACGATCTACTTTGTGGGAGTTTTACAAGCTTTTCTCATATAATATGCAAATAAGTATCACTTTCCTATAAAAGTCTTCAAGGAAAGAATGTCATACGATTAATATCCGTGAATGGGAAGCACGAGTGAGATCAAACGACAGGGGGAAAAAACTGCGTAGATGGCACTGTGTCGAGATTATAATATTCTATGCTAACCGTCGGATCCATTTTTGAAATTTTTCGGAATCATAACCTAATATAAACCTTTTCAACACAATACATAAAATGTCTTATGATGTTTATTGAAGCTCGCAATATATAATCATATCTAAATAAATAGATAATATGCTAAAGTAAAATAAAAAAAGTGTATTATTGGAAAAATGCATGAAAATATTGCGAGATACATAAAAAAATTAATATATATTATATACAAAATAAATTATACTATTTTTAGCTGTCTAAAATAACTGAACAGTATTAAGCATTTTAATATTTTGAAATATAATTTTAAAAAAAAAAAACATTTTATTATTTTCTAACATAAGTGCAACCAGTTTTATATTTGAATCAGAACTGTGTCAGTTCTTAATTTTAGAAAAAAAAAATGATTCAATAATTTTAGTTAAAGTAAATGATTAATTAATTTTTTATTTAAAAAATTTATTTTAATCATATTTTTATATGCACATTTATAATTTATAACTTAATTAGTTAATATGTTTTTAAGTCAAATTATGATAATTTAAGTTTCAGAAAGATATAGAACTAGATTATTTTTCAAATAAAATCTACATAAATGCATAAAAATTATAATTAAAAATTTAACTCAAAAGAATTAAATTATTTCCTTGTTAACTTTCTAAGTCGTGCGCTCGACATCGGCCAACACCTTCTATCTTCAATAGTGTTGCATCAGCGTGATCTCGATTGCGCAATAGATATGTAATAATTTTTTTTTACTTAGAAACGTGTCCCTAACCGATATTATATATTAATTATATAAAAAAATTATCTTGTAAATTTTAAATCCTTAAGGTTGAAAACACAAGAAAGTAAACTGCATAAAAATTTTGTTATAATCTTCTTTTTTAATAACGATATTAAATATTTGTGTTTTTTTTTTTTTTTTTTTTTAAATATTCCAAAAAAATATAACTAATATTATGTTTTTAAAAATATTAAGTAGAATGCAAAGATATTGTTCATTATGTGAAAGTTTCAATTAATATTAGAAAAGTCAGTTTTTTAACATTTATATTTACACACCCTTTAGTATTGTTTTTTTTTTTTTAGTAGAAATCTGATTAATTTCATCATGATGAATCTATTGCGCTAAAAATTTTTGGTTCCGTAATGGGAAATTTTTAGTTGCCGTTTAATTTTATTAATAAGCTATAAACCTTAACTTGGTTCTCTTCGAACCATTTCAAACAATATCGTTTGCGTGGAGATCTAATGATAATTACACAAATTATTTAGAGTGTCCTCATTCCACGCCCTTTTTGTCCAACTGTACAACGAATTTCAATTCTTTACAAAATAGACTGTTACACAAGTCATATTTGCCTCAAACAAAAGAATTAAAAGAGGGAAGTTGTTTATGATATTAGTTTAAAAAATGGTTTTATAATAACTATCAATCAGCAGCATACATTATAAAGTAAAATCCTTCTCTAAATTAGACTATTTTTATGGGCTACATAAAATATAGTCTTTAAACTTAAAATAAATTTAAATTGATTGTATATTTTTAAAAATACAATTGATAACATATTTTCTCTTCTGATAAAAATCCTCAGACATATTTTTAATAAACATTGTATAAAAAAAAAAAAAATTTTAATGAAGAGAAAAAAAATTTAAATTCAGTAATTAATAACAGAAATTTATTTTAAAATGAAAAATAATAGCTGATAAATTTTAGATTTTTTGTAACATTAGCTATGGAGGTGCTCAGAATACTTTGGAAACTTAGAGTCAAGACCAGATAAGAGCTTTGCCACTTAGTTACCACTTTAAGTTCTAGTTATAAACTTAATTAGTCATCCATTTAAAAATTAAACAATAAAATATATTTTAAATGTGCTGCTACTATTTTTAAACCTCTGAAATCAAAAGTAATCTATAGAAAATTCATTAAATCAGGGTTCTTACTTTATATGATTCCAAAGTAACTTAGATTATATCAGTTTTTAAAAATTTAATAATTGTAGCGGAGTATTACCTGGCAAAATGGAGCTACACAGAAATTTTTAATTTTCTCAAAAATTTTGAACATGTTTGTGCAAGCTGATTTAAAACAACTTAACTGATGAAAACTATTTTTTTTTTTCAAATGAGATTTGAAAAATTCTTAGAATTAATGTGTCTTGGACAAAAAAAAAAAAAAAAAGTGCTAAAAATCTTTCAAGCATGAATTCATGAAAAATTTCAGAATTAAAAGTATGCAATTAAAATAATTTCACATCTTCATATAACTTTAAAATACAAACTGGAATGTAAAAGGTTTAATTTGATTTTTTTTCCCAAGAAATTTATACATGAAACTTAAAACAATAAATTGCTTTAATATAATTTAAACTTTCAATATTACAACAAACATAACATACAACTGCTTGTAGACTTAAACATTTACTGTTTTTTTAGATAAATCTGACACAGAAGAGCTATCAAGCAACTGAAAACTTCCAATATATTCACTTTCATCTTCGTTGCCATGTATTATAAAATCAACCAGATTAAGTTCATTTTTGATGTATTAATAAGATTGAGAAAATAAAAGTCCATTATTAATTTATTTATTGAAATCTTCTTTATATTTTAAGAAATGCTTTAAATATGATGTATACATTCTATGTGTCACAAACATGAGTAATAGAGCTCTGTGGTACCCAACAATTGCATAGTCAACAGTTGCATAGCCAATATTTGCAAAGTCAGAAGTTGCAGAGTTAATGAATAAGCATGAGTTTACACAGAAATTTCATAGTTCATTTCATAGAGGCTTTTACGGTCATCCTGTTCTATATTTGAGGATATAGATTTGTTTTGCTGGAGATACTGCCTTGAATGGGGATCTACCTTTGAGCCACCTTTATCATAGTTTTCAGTCATTTCTAAAGCTTTCACAATAGAAACTGGTCTCTTGGGATAAGGCTTGACAGGAGAAGCTTCCAGAGGTGGTGTCTTGTGTCCACCAGCACGTCGACTCTGTGGTGAAGCTGTAGTTCTACGTGATGGTGGTGGACATCCAGTATGGACCATTGGAATATCAGGTACATGCTGTAAGCGTCGAGCTCTCTCTTCCCATGGTCTGCCACTATCAGCTAACTCCTGAATGTTATCTGCAGTCTGATTTGCCCTTGCTTCATAATTACCATTTGCTTTATCAGCAGCAGCACGGGCTAGTTCACTTTCTGAAGCAAATTTCCTATTTGGACTGATATTGCGAGCACTCGATCGACCAGATCTACCTGTACCATGATAACCATAATAATGAGGAGTGGGAGGCCCTCGCCGAGATCCACTCTGATGTCTCTTTACAGCTACAGGAGATTGACCAGGAGTCAGGGAAGCAGGAGAACCAGGACTGGACCTGCGCGAGGGGGACTGCTGACGATTTCGACTGCCATCCGACCCAACAACAGGGCTGGTAAGGCTGCGAGGAGGTGTTCGGGTTGAGCGAGGACTGTTCACAATTGCCCACGGAGGCATACCTTCTGGAGACCGAGGCATGACTTGAACAGTGCGCTCATCCATGGGTATTGATGCTCGTGGTGCACGAGGAGTGGGAGGTCCAGCACCACCATAAGGTGACCAAGGTTTGCTCTGAGGAAGAATATAGGCAGAGCGGCTGCATTCAGAAGGCGAGAAGAAATTTGTTTTAGATCCATGGCGCGGAATGGGTGGGGAAGGTTCGCAATCTTGAGATTGGCTCTGATTATGATCATAAGAATCAAGTATCACATCTACATCTGACAAATCTCCTGCTCCCTGAGACATCTGAAAAAAAATAATAAATATATTAATGAATCGCGTGATCAAACTTAATACATTATTTCAATGGCAGGCCATTAACATGTGAAAAAAATTTAATGCCTATTGTTCTCTCTTATAAGCAAATAGATTATTCTAAGCTTTTCAAGTCAGAATGAGTTAGCCAGGCAGCTAGGCTTATTTCTAAGTAAATCAACTAAAATGGTCTAAACCATAATTGGAGAACATACAACTTTAAGACTGAATTAGTTTTTTTTTTTCCTTGTTTTTTATAAAATAGAAAAATCATTAGCCCAGCACCTAAGCTAACAAGCCAAACCTGTAATACATACCTACCTAAAAAAGCTTAGAGTACTTAATGCTGCAAATAAGAGAAAGAAACCATTGCTTAAAATGTTTTTCATTTTAACAATTTTATTATTAAATTCCAAAAAATTTTAAATATACAGTATTCAATACATATTTTGCATAAAACATTATATTAAAACAATATTATTATGAAGTAAAAAAAAAAAAAAAAAATTAATATAATAATCTAACTCAGAAATATTTTCAACTAATATTACCACATGAACAAATAGAAAATGATCACTGTTTTAATAATAGAATGTAAGAATAAAAAATAATAATAAAACAATTTACATAAATGTAAGCAAAATTACATTAAATAATAAAAAAAAACACATCAGAACCTGTAATAACTTCCAGTCCAACCAACTTCAACAGTATTTTTATGGTCATTATAATTTACTTTAAACTACAAATGCTCTGAAAATTAGAATTTAATTTTTATGTTAACCAAATTAAATTATTTAAACGCATTACAATTTAGGCCTTTTAAACTTTTCTTTATTCTTTTTGGCAGAAAAATAAAAGCCACATACATTTTTTTAGAAATGTAAATTAGGGATGAAAAAAAACAGTATCTAAATATTAAAATGAATGAATTTTACTAGATATGCAGCAACAGTTACATAATAAACATTTTTTTTTATAGATGATGCAACTAATATTACTATAATTTATGACATGCTTTAGTAAGAAAAGAAATATCATTTTCCCTAATTTCTTAATTAAATTTGGCATATGATGAATAAATTTATTTTATCCAAGCAAACAAATATTACAAATTCCCTTGGTTCAAAACCAATGAGCTATTAAATAAAAAAAATTTTTTTTTTTAAATATCACCACAAAAAAAAAATTTGAATTAATTATTGAAAAGTTGTATGTATAACTAAAAATTGTAACTCTTTTCACCTTATTGTAAGCAGAGCTAGTTGAGCGAGCTGAATTACTATTGTCCATGTAAACTTTCACTTGATTTTCACCCATATGAGCTGAAACTGTTGGAGCTGCCACAGATAACTGTTTTCTTGGCTTTCTTCGCACTTTGTGACTAAAAAAAATATATATATTAAATCTTCACTTCTTTTTTTTATGAATTATAAATGTGTTCGTTTTTACTTATCAATGGATAAATTGAAGTAAAGTAATCATTGTAATACTGAATATTTTTATGGGAATATTCTTCTCTATGTAATAGTAGACTAAAACAGATAAAAATTAATGAACATTACATTAAAAAAAAATATTTTACAGACATTTTAACTTTAACAGTTAACTATAGTTTAAATACAAATTATGAAACATTTTAACCATTTTTCTAAGTATGTTATAAAGTACCTGAAAAGATTAAGGTGTAATAACTAGACAGAGGAAAATCATGAGCTACTGCCTTGAAAACAGTCACAAATTAGTTGAACTTTACAAGAGACATGATCTTTTGAAGCAATAAAAGCATCCATAAAGAAAAATCTTTTAAAATAAATTAAAATTAATTTCTTAGATTGTTTTTATCTAACAAACACAAGCATAAAGAGATGCCAACTTTAGAAGAGACTTTTCTATAACACATTAGTATCTCATGCAATTTTCAGTAATTTTGTTGCTTTTCAGTAGGAAGGGGTTGAGGGAATAAAAAAAAAAAAAAATACACACCACTACTTTCCAATTGAAATTACCACCATTTACTAGCATGTGTTGATCCGTAAAATTAAGATCAACACATTCACATTCATAATATAGCTGCAATTTAAATCAAATAATGCAGCAATTAAACTGTGGAAGTTTTCATTATAATAAGAGTAATTTTAAAAATTTCAGACATACTACCAATACATGTACAGAAATTATTTATTACAATTTGGATTATAAATAAAAAATATATATACATTTTCTAAAATAAACAGAATTTTGAAATGAAAATATAAGCATTATAGAAACAAAAAAAACTTAAAAGAAATTTTATAACAAAAAAAAATTATACATATAAATATGAAATTTATCCACCTTTAAGCAAAATTCTTCTAGACTAACAGTTCATTTCGATAATAAAGGAAAAATGTAATAATGACAATATTATTACTTATTTGTGTCCATCATTTAATAAGATCAAATATTATATTTTTAGTTACTAAAAATGCATAAAATTTAATATTTTTCTAAAAATCAATGGAATTTTTTTTTAATTGTCAAAAGTTGGAAAATAAAAATTACTTTTTTTTTTAATTTCTGCTTCCTATCATATTCCACAGTAACTATAGAGAATCTATAGTAATTGGCTTATGTGTAAGGACTAGAAATTCAATGTTTAGCACAGATATTCAGATAATGTGAAAATAAAACTAACCTGGGATAAAGGGGTCCACAGAGAGTGAAGCAAACATTCCTCCAACATCCTCTGGAAAATGGATTATAGCCACCTTGAAACTTTCCAGTAACCTGTAAAACAAAAAAAAAATTTGAGAAAAAATTAGATTTTAAATTTTTTTTATAGTATAGGGTAGCCCATAAATTCGTGCTAACTTCAAAAATTCATAATAAAATAATGCTTGGAAAAAATTTCAGTTTGTGCTAATATCATCAGAGGGACATTAGATTTTTTTTTTTTTTCCCTTCACATATAAAACAAAATGATTCATATGTCATACTAAGATGTTATATGCAAACACAAACAGATCATAATTATTTTAAAAGTAAAAAATAGTATCACAATGTAAAGAACCATCACAAGGTATTAGGCATTGAGGCGTGTCACTATGCCTAGTACAGCTAAGTGCAATATATCGACATCGATGCCCGAAACTGTCCGTCGAATGGCATTTTTTAGTTCCACCAAAGTGGCTGGAGTACACTTTAAGTATTCCCATAACCAAAAGAATCTGCCAGTGGAGATCACAAGCGCCATTCAAATTTAAAACTTCAACTTATGAAGTGAAAGTGTTCAACAAGAACATCTTAACATCACATGCAAAATGAGGTGGGCCTCCATCTTGTATGAAGTTGATGATAGGTAATGCATATCTTTTATACGATGCAGGCACAATTGGGATCGAATGAATGAATCCTTTTCTATCCAGGTGTTTTATAGCTAGCCTGATTTTCATAAAATGTGTCAGTATGACATGTGAGTGCCCCCTTTTGGTTACTTTTAGAATCATTTTTTTTTTTTTTTTTTTTTTTTTTATACATAGAAATAAAAATCCAATGCCCCTCAGATCATATTCATACAAACTACAATTTTTTTTCCGAGCATTATTTCTTTATGAATTTTAGAGATTTGAATGAATTTATGGGCAACCCTGTATTTACGTTATTACTATTTATAATTTGAACTAGAAAATAATCTAAAAATTCTTTACATTTTTTAATTAGATAAATTTTAAAAGAAAATTTTAAGCTTTTCAAATGATAAGTTTGAATAACGACAGACGTTTTGATATAATGAGAAATTCTAACCCGATGAAATATGCAATAGTGATTAATGTTTTCTGTTTCTGTATTTAGAATTACAGTAACATGAAACATTTAATAACATATAAAATTAATATTGATTTCAACACATATCTTATACAATATTTAAGTATTAAAAATATAATATGTTTAAAATAATTATTAAATAATTTTTATAATTTCTAAATAATACTATTTAATAAATAATATATAATAATAAATTTCAGTGTTAATAATTATTACTCAATAGATGTTTTTTCCTTTAACAAATATTTTAATGGGATTCTTTTTTTCTTTTGTAATTTCAAATTAAAAAAAAAAAAAGACAGTCAAGTTTTTAAAATTTCTAATTTTAAATCAATGATCATTAAAATATTGACATTTTGTTACAAATATATGCACCAAAATTAATTAAATAAGTGAATACATAAAATTAAAAATAGCATAGAATTCAAATAAAAACTTTCTAATGAAAAGGACTTAAAACCAAATTCTTTTAACTTTTAAATAAACTTCCAATATTATATAATTTCTTTAAGTACACACAATCATATATATAAACACATATACTTTACTTTTTAAAAACAATTGGAATAACAAACAAAAAAAATTGAATAGTAAGTGTAATACATATAATGTCCATTACAATTATAAGACTTTTAGGACAATTACAAGGCATAATTTTTTTTTTCATTTGCACTAAAACTATAAAGAATTATATTTTTAATCAAAAAATGTAACTTTATTTTGATAAATTTATAAAAAATCAATCCATATTAATTACTTCAACATTACAACAATTCTTAAAATCCTATAAAGGATAATTAGAATATATAATTATGTAACAGTCAATTAAATATACCTGTTCATTAGTGGTTCTTCCTCTTGAAACAAGAACAACATGAAATCCGGTAAGCCCTAGGATGGGTATGAATAGTAATGCAATGATAACTATAATTACTAAACTATAAATAAAAAGTTAAGGAATATAATAAATATTATAAGATCGAAAAATAAATAAATATAGTAAATTTAATAAATCAACAGATTTACAAAATACACTGAATAACTGTAAATTTGAGTTATAAAAAAAATATATAGGCAGGAGAAATATTTTTAAAAAATTTAGAAAGCTATTTAACAATAATCATTATTGTTCATCAATATTAATTAGAAAATAATATGCATATTTGATACCTATTCAAACTTGCTGAAAACTGAATTAATTTTTAAAAACTGAAAAAATTAATTTTTAATTAAACTGAATTTTTTTTTTTTTTTTTTATTCAACTATGCTTAATTTTCACTATATATACAAAATAGAAGAAAACTTGCATTATTATTTTCATTTTATGTAATTTTCATTAGAATAATTTATATTTGTTTCACCAAGAAGATTTTAACATCTGTTGTCTTAATAAGTTGATAAAATCCAATATAAAAAAAAAAAAAAGACAGTCATCAATGTTTTGTGCTAATTAGTTGCATATTTCACTATAAAAACAAAATTACAATACTTTATCATAAAATTAAAAAAGCCCAGGACAGAATAGTAAAATAACATGTGAAGATTGATAAATGGAAAAATAAGATATTCATAAAAATTAATTTGATGAATAATTTACAAATGTTTATTAATTTTAAAAACTAATTTAACTAAAACAGAATAATTTGTGGACAACCTAAGTTGATTACATTATTTATGATACCAGAATGATGCAATATAATACTTCAGATGACGAAATATAGTACTTCAGACAACACAGGTTTATGGCAAAAAAAAAAAAAAAATTTGTTAAACAACATTTTCAAAATGATCACTATTATTGAAACTATTTATTATGGATTCTATTGATTTTCCAACTCTCATCTTGTTATATTTTTTTTAAATTTTCCTTGAATTTACATCATAAGGATGAGAATGAATAGCTATAAAAATAGTTATTCATTCGTATGGCTGTCATTTACATTTACAATAGAAACCCTAAAGGATAAAAAAATCTCCACGGTCCATAATTTTACTGCCCTTTCGCTTGCCTCTGAATTTTATTTTTAACTGCTTATAGAATGCCTGAATATTTTAATCTTTCTAAATTCATTGATTTTTAGACTTCAAATAGCCCAAATATACATGAATTTCAACTTCATAAAATAGGAAAATCTCTGCAAAGTTCTGTGAAAATGATTATGAATGTTTCCCAAAAATTAAAAGGACAGAAATGTCTCAAACTGAAACTGTTTTACAGTTTCAAAACTGATATTTCTATTTCCAGTATAAAGTGTGTGCAGAATGTGTTTCATATTAAATGAGTATTAACAACTTCCTGAAAAAAGATACCCTTATACGTTGTAAAAGAAATGAGATAAACAATGATGACTTCACTGTTTTGGCTATAAAATGAAAAGTCATGTTTTTTATAAAAACAAGATCCCAACAGCTGCCAAAATAATGAGAATACAAAGAACTTCCTAATTTGAACATCAGAACAACTGAAGATTAAAGAATGTCTTAAAGGATCTATTTCATTTTCTCAAAAATGAAATAGATCCTCAATATTAATAGAACGAAAGGACATCAAATGTGGAGATGTTGACATTTAAAACAAATCAGACCTTACCACGTTCTGATGAAGGTAGATCAATTAAAAAAAAATGATTATCATTCTGAAATAAATGGAGTAAATTTTGTGAAAGAAAAGCTTTCTTCCATTTATAAATTCTGTTGTTATATACAATGTGGCATACCACAGCATTCTGAATGTCAACAAAGATGGAAGATATTCAATCATGGCTGACTTTGAAAAATATTGCTTGAAATATTATCACGCTAAGAAAGGAACTCCTATTGCTAGTATCCAACATTCATAAAAAATACAAGATTGCCATTTTGACAGTTGTTTATGGTCATTTGATTCTTTGATTACCCCAATATCACTAATTTGAATTGAATCCAATTGAACTCATTTGTAGTCAAATAAAAAGATAAGCTGTAGCAGAAAAAAATTTTCAAAGAAGATGAAGAGATAAATCTGACTGAAAATATAAAAGTAACAGCCACACATTGGAATAATTGTATTAATCATGTTATCAAAGAAACCTATAAGTGGAAATCAGATGGAATAATAAACATAACAGACAATTTGAAATGCACTATCAATTCTGATTCAACAAAAACTGTAAAACCAGAAAGTGATTCAGATGAAATGGATATCTAATAATCAACATGAAATATTTGCATGTCTCTTTTACAACAATAAATATTTAAAATTTAAATACATACACCTAATTAAAAATTCAAACCAATTTCCAATGAAGAAAATTCAAATAAGAAACTTTGTATTAAATCAAACTTGCATCAACTGTCTGATTGAAGTTTTCCAGGTTTTTTCCCCCATACAACATGTAGATTTGGATATTTACCCCTAAAAAAATCTATCTTTTCATCGCCTATCGCTGGATTGTGTATAAACATAAGTGGAACAGGAGGCCTATCGGTGCATTATAAAAAATTAATATTTAAAAACTTAAATTTTACAAATCTTTTTATTTCTCCATACTTTATTCCTAGAATTTAAAATCGTTTTTAAATCCCAACCTATCAATAATTTATAATGCTACTGTTATAATATTTTTGTATATCTAGTTTTAAAAGTAAAATATAGCTACAAAAAAATTATTTCTTATGATTTGAAAATTAATTTCTAATGTTTTTATTATAAATATTTATATCTGTTGTTTGGTTTTTCTTATGTAAGAGAAAATGTATACTTATTTTTATTATTTTTTATAATTATTATTAAATGTTATTTTTTCATTCACATATATTTCTAAAGAATTATTCAGAATTGCAGAAGTCAGAAAAAACATTTTATCAGAACAAGAAATTGGATTAGGAGCAAGAAAGGAAATTAACACAAGGTCGATTGTGCTTTAAAATTTCAGAAAATTTGAACTTATCCACTAAAAAAATTTGATGCTTCCCAGTTCTGAAAATTTTGCTATATATCACACAAATAAGCCTATCTTTTTTGAAAAGGAATTTTTCATCTTAGAAATAAGTATGCTTTAAAGTTCATATGATTTCTGTAGGTAATGGTAAAAAAAAATAAATACTTAGCGAAATATATGAAACTTTCTTTCTAATTTTATGTAGCACTTTTGCTGGATAATTGAGAAGGGAATCTTAACTTATTCCAGACACAATTTCCAAAAATTTAATGCATAGTTCAAAGAACTTCAGTGATAAGAATCAAATCATTCTTAACATAGAGATGATTATGTGACAAAATTTCTGATAATTCCTCGAAGTTTCAAGTGCATTAAAAACCACCAAAACCGAACCAGAGTGTCACATTTTGGCTCAGGTGCCTTTTACTCATCTGTAGGGTATTGCACACAGTCAACTGTCAGGTTGTCCTTAAGTATAGTAATTATGCAGAATATGTACATAAAGGATACGTAACAATAGTGTCTCTATGCTGAAGTTGATCACGATGCTCAAGAGTATACAAAGTACAATAAGAAAAAATGCTTATCATATGTACACAAAGAAATACTAGAAACAAAAAAAAGAATCTGTAATTTCTTCGTCCTATACAATTGTTGATCCATGGGCAATGGTGATCAAATGTCTGGAAAAAAATATATTTTAAAAAAAAAGGCAATATTTACCTAAAACTAAATTTATATACAATTTCAATACGTCTATAACATTTCTCAAATCAATGAAGAAAGAAATATGATTCAATGAATAGTGGAATTTCAGGAAAACAAAATCAATTAAACACTAAAGAATTATTACATCAATACTTAAATCAATACGTTAAACATTTACATTCATTAGTAAAATCCAAAATCTATGTCTATATTAATTGATGATACTGAAGAGAACATTAGTATACCAAAAATTAAATATATAAACATTTATATATATTTATTATAACATTATACATTTTTAATAATAAAGACAAGATTCACTATAATAAAACAAAAGAGTTCCACAAATCGATTATTTTATTCAATAAGCAAATAGTGCAAATGTAAGTCCAAATAATAAAAAAAAAAAATTTCAGATGATGCTTGAATACTAAGCTAATTAAAATTTTTTGAAAAGTGATATGAAAGAAAAAAACTACAATATTTTAATTTTATTTCATTATTTTAATGTTTATTTAATATTATTTTAATATTTTTAATTTCATTATTTTTTTTTTTAAACTATAATAACTTCGTTATTTTTATATATTTGTATGAAAGTAAAATTTTTTGTCATATGTTATCTATGTACATGACTACCATGCAAAAATAGAACTGAATATCTTTACATTATATAAAAGAAATAAAAATTTATTGCAAAACTTGATATATTTCTACATTTAATTATTGGTAATGGTAAAACATGGACTGGAGATTTAGAACCATGTTTGGAGACATTATAGAACATCTTAATAAGACTGAATTTTCAAAAAGTTACTACTTAAATATTTTTGTATGTTACTATATTAAATTAATTATATATTTAACAAATATTTTTCAAGGTATCATATGTAGGGATAAGAATAAATTTAAAATGATCATTGGATATGTTGTTGATAATTTGTTGGTTTTTTCTATACAAGGAAATTAAAATTGCTTATTTATGATAACAACCAACTCATTTTACACATTAAGAAAAGCCTAATGGGAAAAACAAAATTTGTAAAAATATAATCTACAGGTAAAAAATAAAAATAAAAACGTTTAATTTTTATTTATAATTATTGCTGAATTCATCATGGCAGTTTTATGTAGAGAATGTGGTAACAGTCTGGTATGACAATTTGTACACTTTTACAATGTTTTGAAGCAATAAATTAAGAACTTTGCCACATTTGTTACATAAATAAGGCAAGAATTTTTTTAAAAAAATACCTCAATACAACCATTGCAAACACTGCAATGAGAACATCTTGGTGGTCTGTAGAACTGGCATGTAACGCACCATTTCATCCGAACTGTGATGCCATTAATTTTAATGTTTTTATACAGAGGAGCATGGAAATCATCTTCTTTGTCTTCATCTGGGGTAGCTGAAAAAAATCAGTTCTTTATTCTAAATTTTAACAAACAAATTTAAAAAAATGCATTAAATCAGTACAAATTATGGTTGGTTTCCAAAACTTAAAGAAAAAAAAATCAGAAAAATTTAAATTTTAAAATTTCTTTTCATTGAAATGTAATGAAATTTAGCAAAAACACTAATAAAATATGCTTTACAAATTAATCACAAAAGAAAAAATATATATGCTTATTTTCTGTCTTGAAAATATACAAAAGGAAAATAAAAAAAAAAAAAAAAAAAAAAAAATCTTTTTTCAATATATGGTCAGCTTCAATATGGAGTGTTATTACTTTTAATAGCAACAAAGGCATGACAGCTGCAAAATGCCATTTCTATATCAGAGCATCTACAAGATTCAGAAAATTTGCACGGAGCAGATAAATGTTCAATACATACCCTATATCATCTCAAACATGCTCAATTGGGTTCAAGTCTGAAGAATGCGAGACGTCGAGTCACTTTGCAATACAAAATGTGAACTCATTAATAAAGAGTAATGATGTCCATTGACTTGCACTCCAATTGATATGCATGCATTATCTATTAAGGAGTGCAAACCATTATTCATAAAATACTCTGCACAGTTAACCCACATACTAGCCTTCAGAGGTTGCTACAAATAAGATCTAAATTGATTTAGTGTAGTGGTACAATGCCTTCTTACAGTTAGCTACAAAATGAACATCTGCTGCCCTTGTAGGTAATATAGCTCTAGGGCTCTGGCTGTATCTTCTAGAAATTAATTCTGTTCTTAGTAATGTATTTTGCAATCTATAAATTACAGAAGAGCTGAAATTCAATCCTTTTATTATATAGGAATGATTGTGGTTCTTTCAATCCACTTAATGATAGTTATCATAAAAAATAAATTTTTAAGATTAATGATACCAAATACCCATATTTAAAGCATGCCTATTACAAAATTTCACTACTCTTCCTTTAAATAACTGCAGATACTGTTAAAGCTAGTTTTTAGTCACTATGATGCTAAATGACAGAAGCACCATTAATATGTATATCACATTTTGAAGTAGCATTACCTTTTATATATACTGCACAATTTTTTGTAAAAGTTTACTTATTTCTTACTTATAATTGCAATTTTTCTGATTTTTCCTTTTGGAAACCAGTGAATATTTACAGTGAGAATGTGTTACAATACGTAAAAGCTTTATAGGTATTCAATACATAATGTTTACAAGAATGTTGGAAACTTACCAAAAATACACCATAATTATAGAATAACGATAAAGCATTGCTTCATTATTGACACTTTTAATAATATGAAAAGGTATGTGACAATAAATATTATATTAGTTTTAATAATATTGAAGTAAAATGTATACAATAAAAACAAACTTTTATACATTCTGTAAGTTCATAATTAGCATTCTTTTTTAACAAACTGTTTATCTTTCATATTTGTGGATGCTGAGATCTTCAGTATTCAGTATTAACAAATAATAATAATAAATAGCATACAAAGTATTTGATTTCATTATTACTTAAATTTAAAATAAATTATTAAAATTGGTTTGATATAATGATATAACAAATAAACAATATTAAAAATGTTTATTTTTATAACTGTCATTTTTTCCTATAAGTTTTTATATGGATATTTTAAGGATGTGTTTTAATATATGTATATATAGAGTGAATACTTTAATCACTTTCAGTTCAAATAATTGAACTGAATGATGAATATCTTTAATGATACCTTTACTGAATGATATCTTTAATTATTTTTTCCTCAAATTACATGATATATTTTACCAATTTATCTCAAATTGAATATCCATGACAAAAACAATCACTTGTTACTTTTGCATTTAGAATAAAAGATAATTTTTAAGTGCTTTTATGTAAAGATGTGAAGTCTCATTATAAAAATAAATTTGTCTGCACTGGAAAACGAGATTATCAGCTACAATGATGTTACATGGCGGCCAAACTAATTACATGACCACCAGTTTATTTTTATGAATTTCTTTCAGGGTGAAGAGGGACATAACAGATCAAGTATTCACAAAATCACCAACTAACTTTTAGAATTAAGTTATCATTTAACAACTACATGAAATCATACAACTTCTATATTGATGCATGCATGTTTAGAAAAAAATATGCAGTATGGCCAACGGCAACATTTTCAAACATTGATTTTAACTGTCCATAAATGTGACTTCATTAACATGTTTATGAAGTTGTAGCATTGACATAATAAATATTTAGTGAATAAAAAATATATAACTTTCCAAAACATATCAAATATATCTTGCACTACTGCATAGAGCTATTTATTATATCCGTGTGCATGTTAATAAAATCTTACTAAATTAATGATGCTCAACTTTGTATTTGAACGTTTGATCACATCTCCCAAAATTTTTCCGCTACAAACTCTAAATCCTAAATTTAGTACAAGAAGTTGTTCTAAGGTAATTGATTCTGTAGCGCATGCAAACAATATTTTACTATACCTAAGCACCACATTCATTGCAGTAGCCAACTGCATTTCAGCTGAAAAACCTTCAAATATTCACTGTGTGGTGTGTAAAATCCCATTTAAATAACCATATTGTTTTCAATAAGTCAAGTCAAGCCAAGCAACAATTTTTAGCAATGTGTTTTTATCATAGATTTGTCAGTTGCCTTTTTTTTGCTCTTTAATTGGTAATTATTCATTAAGACATAAATTTAGCTTTTAGCAACATTTTTCCTTAAAATTTAGTTAATGCTTTGCAGACATTTAACAATTAAAACATTTTAAGCTTTTATACAACAAGGAACATTCTTTCAGAGTATTTCGAAACAGTTCTCATTTTCTATTGATTTTCTATACATTTTTAATGATATCATTTGCAAATCATATTACAGTAAAAAATAGTTGAAAATACAAAAGTAAAAATCAAAATGTTTATTATAATTCAATAAGCCCTGAGATTTTTTTTTTTTTTTTTTTAATTCCTCCTACAAACTATCCATAATATAAATAAATGCTTTCAATGTAGATTTGCATTTTATGATGATTCAATTGCAGATTTTACATGAAGACATGCAATTATAAGATTTTTTAAATTGTACATCTTTAAAATGTATAATTAGGCCATGTTTGGATTTAGAGCACAAGTCAAAAGCTATATAAAAAACTATTCCAGTAAGTTTTAAGAAACTAGTGTTCCTAACATGAACCAAATAAGAATACCCACAATTTTTGGATTAAAATAATTTATTACATTCCTTATTGAACAAAATGGCAGCCTCTTGACTACAGATAGATCTTAAAATCTTTATTATCTACATAACAATTTAATGATTGAAAGAAAACAAAACAATACCTTTTGGTATAATACCAGGGTCCATGAATGTAGCTAATGAGAAATTGACAACCACAAAAAAAGTGATGATGGCCTGACATATTGGAATTGCTATATGATAACTGACAGTCAAGTATGGACATCTAAAATGTTTTAAGTAAAAGTTATAAAGTATCAGAAATGTTAGTAAATACTATATATTACACTATATAAAACTAAATGCAATTTATGTGTGTGTGTATACATATGAAATACAACATCAGATAAGGAAATGAGCAATTGTACAAATGAAAAATCATTAATTAAAAAGTTTTTAGATATTAAACTTCCATGAAATTTACAGGAAATGAGGCAACTCTTTCTCAGCACTTGCATTATGGCCTTTTTATTTTCCAATTTACTAATATAAGAACAACATTGTGATAAATGTTTAATTCCTAACTGCAAAAAAAAAAATTCTTTGTTTCAAGCTCTATTTTAATCTATATAATAAATTATCATACTTCTGAGTGATTTTTATTACTGCTGTAAAAACAGAAATAAAATAAATCTTTAGAAACAGTTATCCATGATTGAATTATATAATGTAGTTGACAAAACAGAAAATCGTATTCTGCATAAGTTGATTGTTATAAAGAAATCAAGATTTGTAACAATAAGTAAACAACAACAAATACTGAATGTAATGAAATTTGAAATTATTTGCTAATATCTACAAGTCTGATAAAAAATAATTGCTTAACTAAATTTTTAGTTAAATATCATAAAGTGAGATAAGATCAAGGAATGTTTATTTATTAACAATGACCTTCAATTACATGCATATTGAAATACGAGAAAAACAGCTTTTACATAGTAATAGTTATGCATAGCACACAAGATTATTTTCATAATCAATAAAAAGTTAACGATATCAATGCAATCCATATCAAAGAATTCCAGTTATTAGTATTTTAAAATCCATGATAGTTAAATCTTATGCTCATTAAGATATTTAAAAACTAACTAGAAAATAACAAAAAGGAACTATTTTTTTTTTTTTATCTGTAGAAAATAAAATGTGCTTTCCTTAAATTTGATTTTCATATTGTGATTGCATAAGGAAATGAGAGCTATACATCATTTATTACTGGACTTTCTGTACTATATAATAATAATAATAAAAACAATTGAAACTGAAAATTTAATTGAAATCCTCACTAAATCATCCATCTATTTTTAATTTTATTTTACAAAACAGAAAAAAAAAAAGGAGAAAGAAAATTTTCTCATGGGCTAAAGGTTAATATAAAATGCTTAACTGTTGGTAATTAAAAGGAATTTACTTATAACTATAGAAGAAAATCAACACAAATAAAATATTTATTTAAGTATACTACATCGAAAATAATAAATATCGCTTTATTAGAGAATTGTGATATTCTAATTCTGATTTACAAGAAAATTAAATCTTCTGTACATAAAGATGGAATAGATTTTAAAGAAATTATTCTGAAAGTACATAAATAACTGAAAAGGAATATTAATATATCACTGAAATAATTGTAGTATACTTATAAATCAATAAAAATTATTCAAAATACATTAATTAACAGAAATTTTTACTTATGTAAAAGTAAAACATCCACTACATAAAAACTGTCAAGTTTAATTACTTTATTCTTTTTTTCTCTCAAGAAAATAATATAATTATCTGAAAGATTATTTTAAATGGATAAGGATTAATAATAAGCTTAAAATAAATAGGAATTTATATTTTTCTGCGTATTTAAACTTTTTTTGACATACAGCAACAAGTTGTCAGAGCATATGACTTAATTACATATAAAATAAATTGAAAAATATATTAAATTTTTAATTATAAATAATTAATAGCATTTAAAAACACTAAAATTCATACAAATAAAGCAATTTGAGAACATATAAAAACAGTTGTAGCGACAAAAGACTAACTGATAATAGTCTATTGATAATATTTTACTTACGGAAATACAAAAAAGAGTGATGTTGTTGCTATTAACAATGTCCATGCACATGTGATTGGAAAAAACTTCGTGATAGATTTACATTTGGACATTCTTTTAAGGTTATAAACCTTTCCGATGATGTATACTAAATTTTAATTTCCAAAAATTTTCGACATCCATTAAATGCAGATTAATGTTTCAAAATCGTATGTTATTAGTCTCTTCAATGATAATTTCTAGTTTTGAATAAAATCATAATCCCAACGTAAATTTCAATTTTACTGTAATAGTCTTTAAACTAAATGCAAATACAAAATGCATCCCGACCTAGGATAATTCAATTCCAATAGTGAAACACATAAATACACAACAAAAATTTATCCATCTCCTACTACATTTTTCATACCACGCTACTTTAGTTGCCAATTATTAAAAGAAAAATTCTTTACGTTCCCAAATTTTTTTATAGATATGAAGGGCATTTAAAAAAAAACTACAGTAATGATAAATGTTTAAAAAATGAGACTTTTTAAAATATATATTAAGAAATACAGAAGAGAAACCAGATAAGAGTTTCGCTATATTAGATTTATTTCAGGATTTTTAGTTTACTCTTTATCGGAAATAAATGATATGTCATCTATTCCAATGCATATTTTAATAAAACGTCAACAATTGCATCATTTGTTATTATAATAGTTTATGGAATAAATTTAATATAAAATCAAGAAAAAGTGCAAAAAGAAACTGAAATTTCATCAAAGTCAAATTATTATGTAATGTGGTTGGGTTATATCCGTCAACTAATAATTATATATGTGACGTTTAATCATAAAAAAAGATTCTTCATAATCCGTCAGGATTTGCAAACTATCATCTATTATCACTGACTGATCAAATCATTATTAAACTATTATCACATCATTATCACTGACTGTCATCAAACAATTATTATCATTGACTGATTACTATCCAGAGAAACAATTCTTGACTTTGACTAGGAAATATACTTTGTTCACATTTATGAAAATTGTTCACTTTCTTCTTTTTCACTAAAGTTACAGGATTTCTCATAAATTTTAATGTTTGTCAGGTTTTTTCTTCTATTTCTTTTCTTGTAACTTATGTATTTCAATTCTACAATTACTCACAAGTAATTCCTTCCAAAGATAATTCTAATTAGACAGAACATTCTGTAAGTATTCCAAATAATTTTTTTTCTTCTTGTAGAATGGGATTGTTTTATTCAGACTGAGAATATTTCTCCAAGATACTTGTTGAAAAGAAAATAAATAAAAATATATTTCTAACAAAAAAAAAAAAAAAATACATGAAAGTAAATGTAATTTTGGCTTAATGTAAAGAAAATAAACCGGAGTTTTCCAAGTGCTGATTGACCACTACTACATGAATCGATTCCCAGCGTAGCGCTTTAATGACATAAAAGCATTTAAAATTTTAAACTCGATTTTCTTGAAAATTATTGAGAGATAGATCCTACTACTTTTACCATTCAAATCATAACCTACGCATTGTAGAAATTTCAATCAAATCAAAGATGGACAGTTTGGGACTTAACTTTGTAAGTTAAAAATATATATATATATATTAAAGTTATTTAACTAAACAATTGCTTAATTTTAAAGGTGTTTTTGAAGGTTTCCAAAACTGGTGAAAATTTTTTAAATATTAAGTGTACAAAAAGACGAGCCAGTATTTCATCATTAAAATTTTACAGTAAACGTTACTCTCACGTATAAATAAATTCATAATAATCTTAAATAAAGTTTTAAATTAGTTTAAATAGGAAAAATTTAAAATAGCAGGTTCTATGTTCTGATAATAGAGGGCTTTGCAGTATTCTATTTGACTCACTGAACAGCAATTTTTTATGCGTAGTTATTTCTTAAATTAAGACAAACATAAATAAAATTAGTATTTTATATCTTCTTTTTTTTTTTTAAAAAAAAAAACAATATTACTTTACAATCGGGTATTTTTTAATTTATTCGATAGGTATTGTATAAGTTTTTCCTTATCATTTGCAAGGAGTACTTCCATTAAAAATAAAAGCTACTGAAACCCTGTGCTTACATCATGTGATTTTAAGTCGACAATTTCCAAATTATATTTGGTAGCAGCTCACATAATTAGCATCCCTTTGTTACTTGGATTTTTTAACTTTCTCTTTAAGCGGAAAAAAAACTTAAGTAGCATCCTTGTAGAAATTTATTGCCTCAAATTTTAAAAAAAGTTTATATCTTTTGATAGTTAGAATTAAAAAAAGTAATTTCAATAATTTTGAAAATTCTATTTTAATTCCCTTTACAGAAAGCAAGGTGAAGACCGCAGTTAATACAGACAGATTTTTCAATGTGTCTTACAATGTGGCCTTCTTTAAAGAAGTGCGACCCTCCTCAACTTAAGCAGCGTACCTTTGAACCAGAGTTGCTACTTCCATGAGGGAAGTAGTTGCAGTTAAAACATTGGGTAATTTGTTCCTCAATTGAGAAATTTTAATGTTTGGGAAGTTGATCTAAAGGGCATCTACAATGTTGGCTTTACTTTCTGACTGTCAGAAAACATTTAATTGCAGGTTTGATTGGCCTACGTAATTTTGGAGTTGTTCGGAAAAGTTTATTTCCTGTTTTTAAGAAAAGTAATTCGTGATTGTAGAAACTTATCAGTGTGCTCAAAACATTTCAAGTAATTTCGGAGAGCGACATGCTTCTGTGGATTTTTCAAAATGAATTCAATCATTATGAGTGATTCACAGTAAAATTGTTTGGAGTAAAGAATATCATAAATTATATAAAGTCAAAGAGTATTCAATGACTAGGACACATAGAAAGAATGGACGACAGCAGAGGCACAAAAGATTTTCAAATGGAAGTACCAGGGTAAAAAAAAAAAAAAAAAAGAAGGCCAAGAGATGGATTGATGAAGTGGAAAAGGCCCCGAAACACCTAAAGATCACAAATTGGAAAGCAAAGCTCGGGTGGTAAGCTTGTATTGTTAGGAAGCCATTGTCCAACATGGATTGTAGTGCTGAGAGTTAGTTAGTTAGGTATACTCAATTTGATGCAAGCTTTTCGTTCGATGACTAATTTTCAGTTTGTTTCTCCAATTTGTCATTTTATTCTCAGTAATATTATGGCATAACTGAGATTCCTCCTAAGCGCTGATTTGAATGATCTGGTATTTTTCTTCTGAGTAGAAAAGGCGGCCTGGTGGCTAACTGGCTGTTGGTACCGAAGGCTTCAGGTTCGAATCCTGGTGGGGGCATGGATGTTTGTTGGTGATTCAGAATCCACGTTAAACTGTAGGTCCGTCTATTTAACCTAAAATGTGCACAAGATGATCGTAGAGCGACAAACCAAACCAAATCTGAGTAGGAAAAGTCATCATCAACTTCTACATAGAGTTCCTCCACCAGACGTTTATCTTTCTTGGGGATTCAAATGTTACTTCAGACTGCAATAATTTTTATAACCTCAATAATATAAATCACCGAAAAGCAAGTTACTAAGTGGGCGATCTTTTATGTGACTCTCTCTTTTTCCTCAGATTATTTCATTGTTTTCCACTAGTGACACTATCACGCTTCCAATGTACTTTCTAATTTAAAAATAAAATTTACAGTCCATACATATTATTTGACCTTTTGTCATAATGAAGAGAAATTATATAAATATAGTTTGAGCCCCTAAGCTTTAAGATCTAGTATTCTGAGATCTTGATTGAGTTTTTGATCAGAGTTCGATAGACATTGTGGGTTTTTTTTTTTTTTTTTTCTATTTAATAGAATAGATGCATAAGCTATGAATTTGTACCATAAATTGTTTATAATTGTTGAAATGAAGATAACAGTTGGAATGTATTATTTAATGTTATTGTGCATTAGTAATAGATAAAACAACAAAGATCCCTAGTGGCCTGATGACCGAGTGACTAGTGCTCAGTACCACAAGTTTCATGTTCGAGTCCCGGCGATGCCATGGATGTTTGTAGTGGATCGGAATCCACTTCAAACCGTAGCTCCTAGTCTAATATGACTGTAGAGCTTCCGGCGTAAGGCTAACAGCCCTACGCAGTAAAAGTCACAAGCCAAATTAGACTCCCTACCTATGGATGTTCCATCACAGCAAAAGCTGCCCCCCCTTTCCCCCCTTCCATGAGACTACATGGGTTCTTGGATTTGGTCTAGATGTTGCTGTTTACCAAGTGGGATAAGACAAACAAACACAAATATCCTTGCTGTTCTATAATATCGTACATAGTTTATAAGTCTGTCGATGCATGAAAAAAAAGGGTACACATGCTCTTATTATAATGGGAATTATTATTTTTTAACACTTTTATGATAATGCAATTTTATTTTATTCTGATGTGTATATAATTATGTTTCTGATATTTGTTATAAGTAATTCCTATATGCAATCTGTTTTGATAAAATGGCAAATTCCTTCACAATTACAAAGGTGTCCATTAAAAAAAATCTCTGCATTTATGCATGATCTCATTATTTTCAGATAGTTTATTATAATAATACATTTCTTCAAGGAGCTGTAGAATTAACTCTAAATTTTTTTTAAAAAAATGTGATTGCGAAATAAGGTGTCATCCGCGAATGTCACCCCTTAACAAATTCGTTTTTATATTTAGTAGCTTTTCTATTTTGTTTATTTTGATTCTAAGGCATAGTTTTTTTCATTGCGAAAAGATATGGGTCAAGTATAACGTTACGTTTTATTAGTAAATTCTAAAATGGAAAAGTTATTTCTTTTTCCTATTTTTATCTATCATATTAGAGATGATCAATTGAAAGAAATTCCTTCACAGTAGACTTACCAAACATAGTATGTATTTTAAAGATTAATATGTGGGAAAATTGAGAATTATATTGAAATTTTAATGTCTAAAATTCATTAAAAAAGTTTTTCATTTCTTTTTTACAAAAAATATACATTGCCTAAATATTTTTTTCATGAAATATGAAACAAATTTTTCATCCGTCTCATATGGTATTAATATTATGTGGTGTAAATCTGTGAATCCTAGTAAGATTTGGTTAAAGAAATATTAGCAGAATATAAAATCCCTAGCCACGCAAAACAAATACAACTTTGAACTAGATAAGGCAGAAATACATATATGAACTAATTATTCGTAGTACTGTATTGAAAAGTTTTGAAAAATAATAGATTTTGTATATCATTTAGTTTACGTGGAAAATATTTTTTCACTATAGGAATAAGATTTATTATTTATTATTATTATTAAGATTATTATTATTATTATTATTATTATTATTAAGATTTATTATTAAGATTGTGAAGTCATTATTTTGAATTCAAATAAAATGGATAATAATGAACGAAATTCGAACATAATACGGGAAATACTCTCTCTCTCTCTCTATATATATATATGTAGAGTATTCTTTCTCAATTTATAGAGAGTATTTCACGTTTTTCTCTATACTCTTCGTGAAATACTCTATATCACTTCTCATTTATAGCCCGACTTGTAGAGTGATGAACATTAAGGCTGAAGTTCAATTCGCTGGCGGCATTGTTGTATATACAGTTTCAAAAAACGGAGAGTCTCGATGGCGTTGGCGTTTGGGATGTCCATCATCTTGCCTCGTTAGTCAGATTACCTGGTGGGAGTTGTCCGCGATTGCTCCCATGCGATACGCAAATGCGGGCTAATTCTCCTAAACGTCCTCTTTCTTCAGCGATTCGGAGTCAAATTAGATTTCTACTTACGGATGCTCCATCACAACAGAAGCTGCCCCTTTTCCTTCCTCCACGAATAGATTATTCATGTGGTGTCTCACCCGCATTGTCGGACACTGAGAATTAGTCAAAATAAACAACATTTTTCATTTATAATGTATTTTAATCATTTACCTACTGCAATGGTGAACGTTTTTCCCTTAAAAAAAAGTGATTTATTAATATAAGTGGATATCAATGATGAACGTATGCTCAGTTACCAGTTATTATTTTTGTATAAGTCGTATTACATTTGGTCTCTTTTATTTAATTTTGTAGAAAAAAGTAGTCGACATTTCGGGAGAAACCGATCCGATGAGACTCTAAGAAAATATATTTGCAACAAATCTATGATTCAGCACGGTATTATTTTAAGAAACATCTTACAACTATATTAGTGGGCTTATATAAGCTAATCATTCCTGCATTCGTCTTGACATATGTTGAAAAATAAAAAATTTTGCATGTTGAAAAAAATTGTGAAAGTAAAGATTAAAAGCCTTAAAAAATTATTAAAAGCCAAAGAGATTAAGTTACAAATATGAGAGGATATACTATATTACTGTAAACTTTCCAATAATGGTGGAAATTTCTTACAAAGAATGAAATGAAATACAAAATTTTGATCAATTTTAAAGAAAATATTTGTCTATACTTGGAAATATTATATAAGTGCTTTAAAATCCGATTTGGGCAAAATAGAAGATAAGTCTGAATCCAAAATTTTTTTCAGGTAGAAAATTTATTGAAGCAATTGATTATCAAAAATGAATTCCTTGATATATAGCAAAAATATCATTTTATTAAAGTGTGTTGTTGTTGTTGTTTCTTATACCACTTGGCTGGCCAAGCCCACGAGCCCATACGTACTCATGATTGAAGGGGAATGAAGCAGCTTCTGTTGGTGATGGAGCACCCCCGTAGGTAGAAGTCTGACTTTGGCTCCGTAACGCTCTTACAGTCATAGGAGACCGGGACCTACAGCTTAAAGTGGATTCCGAACCACTACAAACATTCATGGCACCGCCGGGATTCGAACCCGAAACCTGTGGCACCGAGCGCTAGACACTCGGCCATTCAAGTCCCAAATTTGTGAATGCCAACGGCACGCGGTGTTCCCAGGTGCTCACCCACCCAAGTACTGACCGCGCCCAATGATGCTTGACTTCGGTGATCTAACGAGAACCGGTATATTCAGCATGGTATGGCCGTTGACACATATTCGCCATTCCGGATTTAAGTATAAAATTTGGTGATGCATGCCAAGATGTATGAACAAAGAGAAATCGATGGGCCTCATATTGTGATGATGTATGGTACGAAGATAAAAGTGGGGAAGGGAAAATTTCCTTCTAGAAGAACATTTTGCTGTAACATCTCCGCATTTATGTGTCCTATGGGAGAAAAACCGGAAAGACACCCAGCAGATACTAACTACTACTACTAATGTTGCAAATATTAAAGATAGGTATACTACTACACCACACCACATCACTGTGCCCCTTTACAGTTTGTGAATGATATGGGTGAGAAGTTAAATGGGCTTTGTGACGCTCTACGGTCATATGAGACCGGAACCTACGGCTTAAAGTGGATTCCGAACCACTACAAACATCCATGGCACCGCCGGGATTCGAACCCGATACCTGTGGTTCCGAGTGCCAGAGAGCTAACCACTCGACCCCCTCCCAGCAGATAGCATGATTACTAATGCGAGACGCTTTACACACATTGTCGCAGTCATTATCGAGTCTCCTCGTTTCAGAAGCAGGAAAAAGGAGCGCCGCCAGTGGATTCGAATCTGAGGCGTCCTATGAGCTAGCTCCGCACATTACCGTTGCTCGTCGAGCTCAATCACAAAGTGGGCTAACTGATATATTAATAAATCATTTCCTTTTTTTCAAAAACCTCTAAAAAGTCAATATTTTTAAACTGTGCGAATGTGCTATAAAATATAGAAATGAAATATTTTTAAATGATAATTAAAATTAGTTTAGTAATTAATTCAATTAGTTTAATAATTTTTAAGCTAATTGAATGTAATGTTTGAATTTAAATTTATAATTTGTTTGTTTTTTTATAATTCAATCTTTATTTTTTTGTGTAATACTTCTTAATTTTAATGCTCTTTTTGTCCGTTTCACGGCTCAGTGGCATCATTAGTGGTGAGCATTAGGAATACAATCTGCTGGCGGCATTGTTGTAGACACTGCTTCAAAACGGAGACTCGATGGCGTTTGTGATGTTCAGTACCTTGCCTCGTTAGTTAAACTACTTGGTGGGAGTTTTTCCGGGTTTACTCCCATACGATACGCAAATGCGGCGGTAGTTCCCCCTAAAAGTCCTCCCGGATGGCACTGCCCTCGGTCTTCAGCGGAGACAAGTCAGCATCACAGCAGAATCCATCACAGCAGAAGCTGACTCTTTACCTCCATCCAAGAGTAGACTACTTGTAGGGTGCCCGTCCCGCGCTGCATGACACTGAGGATTAATCACAACACAACAGCGAAGTGGGCCTGAATGGTTGAGTGGCTAGCGGTCTGGTGCTCGGTACCACAGGTTTCGGGTTCGAGTCCCGGCGGTGCCATGGATGTTTGTAGTGGTTCGGAATCCACTTTAAGCCGTAGGTCCCGGTCTTATATGAGTGTAAGAGCGTCACGGACCAAAAAGTCAGACTACTACCTACGGGTGCTCCACCACAACAGAAGCTGCTTCCATTCCCTTCAACCGTGAGTCCATACGGGTTCGTGGGCTTGGTCTGGATTAGATATCTACCAAGTGAGATAAGAAACAACAACAACAACGAAGTTCTTTTTTTTTTATGTATTCAAACTAGTTGAACCAAGGCAGAAATTATTAATAAAATAATTAATACATGAAATTTTGACTTCAGATACCTTTTCTATTACTAATCGCTTATTATGATCTATTAAGATTTCAAAAACGGTTACAATTTATTTTGTTGAGTGCGTGCCTAGGTTCTTTTGCTGTGTTAAAGACGAATATATAACATATATTGTTTTTAAAAAATGTACTTTTACATGTACACTAATTGTAATCTTAAGAAAATTACAATTTAAAAAGAATTGGAATCATTTAAAAGGAAATAAATCAGTTAAAAAACATGTTCCATCTATATTTGTACTTTTATACTTTTGTGTGTTTAAATTAAAAGTATTTAATCCCTAAACTAATTAGCACATTGTAAAAAGGAAAATATATTTACATTTTCCACAAGTCTCTTTTGCATCTAAAAATCAGAAATAAAATAATTTTCAATACAATTTTCACTGTCACAAAAATATATCTAAAATATATATAAAAAAACTTTATAAAACTTGTGAAAATTCATGTTTTACTGTTAAGAGTAATGAATTTCTTATTTTAAAACAGTTAAATTTAATTAATTTTTAAGTAAATTTAAATTAATTTGACTATGAATGTATAGATAACAATAAATAACTAAGTATTTCTCTTATAAAAAAAAATTTCAACAACAATTTTAATTAATGTTATATTTTTGAGTGAAATTTTATGTAATTTTAATTTTGGATTTATTTCATAATAATAACCATTAAATAATGAACCACAAATTAAAATTTGCTTTAAAAAATTTAATTTGCTATAAAAACTATCAAGACTTTGAGAATTTGTAGGAATTTCGATTTGTTACTGAAAAACAAATATAAATCCTAAATAATAGGCTTAAATTCTTATAAATATCCATGCTTAATTGTATATAAAAATTGATCCGTTAAAGTAATATAACACTTTTAACATTCTTTTCATAGAAAATCTTACAAGAAAGAAAGCTGAAAATGAAAGAGAGAAATGTGTTAATGTTTGCAAAAATTTGAAATTGGTACAGTCAACTAATTATAGTCAAACTGGTTGGTATAAAATAAATAATAATAGACAATATTAATTTTTCAAGCAATTAATAAACTTTAAAAAGGACCTGATAAACTTTAACGATGTAATAAAGTAAAGAGCAAAGTGTGAGTGAAATAAAAATATTTTCCATGAAGTTAAAATCATGAACTGTGACAGACGTAAGTAGATTTTTTTTTTTTTTTGCTTTGTCATAAGAACAAATCCATTGTAATTTTCTAATTTAATTTACTAATTTTCTAATATACTAGTAAAATTCGTTGTTATCAATATGTTTTTATCAATCAATAGTAAAAGTGTGTGGAATACAATTCTTTTAAATCTAAAAACATTCAAAAATTAAACATTTCATTAATTTATAAATATAAACGATATTTTAATGCTTTATTTTCCTTTAACGGGGGAAAAAAAAAAAAAAACACCGTACAAGAATTGAATGCAACAATTTATTTACATTAATACGGCACACCAAAAGAGTTTTATCTATTATCTAACTCTGCTCTGCATAAATCATAATCCAGATGTTGAATGCTTATCGCTACTAATCAAAATTAATATAAGAACTTTAAATTTAAATTCTATAAAATTAGTTTTTAAAACTAAATATTTCTTTTAAAATTTAAACTTAAATTATATATATACTGTGTATCAATATTTAATTACTGTCAGCTCAACGGCGATAGCACTTCTACACAAAATTCTATAATTGCATTGGTTTTTCTCACAAATACTATCGAGTATGAAATCATTAAGAATTCTATTCCTAGATGTTGCGAAAGCTTTCCACAAGGTCTCGCACGACAGAATTACAAAATGACGCACTTAACATTCCACCATAATTAATTAAAATAACCCATTCTTACATCTCAAAAGAAACGAGTCGGCGGAATTATTTCCCCAACCAGATCTGCCTTTTTAACAATTTGTCTCAAGGCTTGTTAATCTCTTCACTTCTCTTTTCCAACTACGTGAGTAATTTTCCATAATAAATTAGCTATTTATATGACACAATTATAATATATATAAACAAAATCACCAAAGTTGTACTTAAAAACCTGTTATTGTTGTTATTTATCCCACTTGGTAGATATCTAATCTAGACCAAGCCCACGAACCCATATGAACTCATGGTTGAAGGGAAAGGGGGCAGCTTCTGTTGTGATGGGGTAGCCGTAGGTAGAAGTCTGATTTTTGCTCTGTGACGCTCTTACAGTCATATGAGACCGGGACCTACGGCTTAAAGTGGATTCCGAACCACTACAAACATCCATGGAACAGCCGGGACTCGAACCCGAATCGTGTGGTACTAGCGCTAGCCACTCGACCATTCAGGGGCCTGAATTATCTGCTTATACATTAAAAAATATATATATATATGTCCCGGTCCTAACAGGATCGTAGAGCGTTGCGGGGGCATTGTTACTCTGCGTCCGTGGCTTACCGTCAAGTTACACGCGCCCCTGGATAATGCGAAGTGAGTAACATCGGTGCAGCCCTTATGGCATAAAAGATCACGGTCTATTTGCCAGCTGCATTAGAAGGCAAAAAAAAAAAAAAAAAAAAAAAACATTAAATATTATTGCGTAATATTAATATACTATAATAAGTAATAATAACAGTAAACAGTAATATTATTAATATTACTGCGTATTATTATATATTAAAAACCTTCTGCGACCAACTTGATTTTCCCATTATTAGAAATCATTAAACAAATAAACAAAACGGAGCTCCACTCCCAGTGTTTCGAAACCACCGTAAACGAGTGCGGAGCTGACCCCTGACCTCTTCCTTCTGGATGGCAACTCCCCCATCCCCCCCAATTCATTGTGTGAAAGCTGCAACCATAAAAGCTTAGTCACGTTTGCAGTTTGCCGCAATCGTCACCGTCATGATTCATACGCTAGTAATCGAAAAGGCCATCTTCTTTCTTGGCTACATGTTCCAGCGCATAGGTGCGCCACCTGATAGACAGCTGCGGTCTAAATTACCACATTTCTTTTAGGTAATTCTTCAATTAAGGTAATTTTGGGAACATTATTAATAAACAAGTAACATAAAAAAAATTTTAAGTCAATTCCTACTTTTTTTTACTATATTGCAGAAAAGTCCTTTACAAATATAGTTGAAATTTTGCTTTTACATCTGCCGCCATCTATTATTAGATAAATGCAACTTAAATGTTAAAAAAAAAAAAAAAAAAAAAAAAAACTAAAATTAATTAATGAATTAATATTTTAAAAACTGTATTAACATCAAATGCCATTCACTACAAGTTCAAAAAAATGTATTTGAACAAGATATATATAGGGAGAGTGTGAGCTAATAGAAGGAATTGAATAAAAGATCTTTTAGCAATAACGATCTTTAATGAAGATTTTGGGAACATTACTAATAATAATGAACTACTAAACATTAAGAACGGGGTCTGATGGTAGCAATCTGTACCACAGGTTTCGGGTTCGAGTCCCGGCGGTACCATGGATGTTTGTAGTGGTTCGGAATCCGCTTTAAACCATAGGTCCCGGTCTAATTGGATTGTAGAGCATTATGGGAGTAGTGTTACTCGCGTCCGTAGCATATCTTCAAGCAACACGTGCCCCAGGGTAATGCTACATGAGTGACAGCAGCGCAGCCCTTGCTTATTGTATAAAGACTAACTGCCTCTGTTGCCAGTTGCATTAGAACAAAAAACATATAGTATAATGAACTTCAATAAAGATTTTGGGAACATTACTGATAATGATAAACTACTAAACATTAAGAACGAGGCCTGATGGTGGAGTGACTAGCGCTCGACACCACAGGCTCCAGGTTAGAGTTCCGGCGGCGCCATGGATGCTTGTAATGGTTCGGAATTCACTTTAAACCGTAGGTCCCGTTCTAGTATGTTGGACGTATGGCTGACAACCCCACCGAGTAAAAAAAAAAAAAAAAACCCAACTTATGTCTCAGAATCTGGTAAAATGCCTTGGCCCCCATGGAGCTGATGCGCCACTGAAGAAACATTAAGAACAGAGCCATATCCGTTGGTAGTTTTTTCTTTCAAAAAACATTCACAGTTTATGTAGCTTTTGCTGATTGCAAATTAATAATCAACTTCTCTCATTAAACATTCTTGTTATAATTTACCTATTATAATTGCCCAAATGAAACCACCAGATGTATTATATAAATTTTTTATATCAAGAGAAAAATAAAAATTTTCTGACTTACACAAAAAAAATACTTTTAGAGGAAAAAAAACACTCGCTTTAGATTTTGTATCCTCATGCTTGTCACATGTTTCAAAGTGCTTGTATAATCACCAAAACTTAAGTTATTACATTTGCCATTTATGCGATGTTCTTTCCACCATGCACAATTCTGTATTCGAATACTGCTATTTTGTGCTTGTTCCTTAATTGATAAACAGTGCATTAGACAGGATAGGGCGAAAAGGAGAGTGAAATCAGACAACATATAAAACTGCATCAGCTAATTGCAGCAAAACAAATCTGTAATATTGTGTGAAGCTCTTTGTAACTGTTGCGGTAGGGAGGGGGTTAATACTGGAATATACACGAGCTTCATATTGGATGCACAAGATATCGATGTTTGATAGTTGAATTCTATCCTATTATTCAAACTTCCTAATATCAATACGTCAGAAAAGAATAAATACTATATATCTTGTATCATCTTAGATTTAAAAAAAAAAAAATGTGGGGAGGGATAAATTCTTGTGTTCATATAGACATAAACATCATTATCAGCGAGCAAATTAAATATTCAGAAAAATAATAAAAACAATAACTGAAATAGAGTGGCATGCAAATAAATTAAATTCCATATAGGCATAATAACAGGGAAAAACTAACTATATTAAGATAATGCATTAATTCCACCAGTATTAAGTTTCCTTTCAAGCAATTTCAATAAATAAATCAAGCCATTAGTAAATTTTAAAACGTAATATGAAATTCAAGAGCTCTTTGTGTAACAGCAGAGTAGATGGAAAATATTTTTAACGTTAAATAGTTTTATTATAAAGTAAATCACCCAACTCAGGTAAATGCATTCCAATTGTAAATTTCACAAAAAGATGCATTTATCACACACTCATTGTTTCCCTGCTGCAGTTATTTCCAGAGGCTCCCTTGAGTGATCCATGCAAACTGATTTTATAAAATTTCCGATTTGCAAAATCTACACAAGTTGACGGTTACAATAGAACAGTCAATCACCCTAAACGACAATTTTCTTTTGAGTTCGAGGAACAAAATCTTCACCAAATAAACTAACAACAGTAGCTTCTAATTATATTGCACATATCAAGAGATAAGGGGAAAAAAATATTTAAAAAAGGTGCCAAATAAAGATGGTTACAACATATCTAGTCATCTCTCATATATATTGAATGAAAGGTACCAATAAGAAAGATATTTTAGAATGGCATAATTGAATGTTAATCAATTTAAATCTGAAATAAAATATACAGAATAAAAAATACCGATACTACAATTTACTATGTTTTGGCAGTTAAATGATTAAAATATAAATAATAAAATATTTACACATTTTATAGTCAATTTTTTCAAGTAATGTGCAAACGTCGATTGTTTTTCTTTTCTTCGTACATTTAATATAGTATTTTTAAGATCATGGAAATATGAATGCACTGATTCAGATAAAACTACTTCTACCTCACAATAGTTGCTGGATGCATGTAATTATTTACTGTCATCTCATTTCCACATTATTTATATGCTAGCTAGTCCTTATTTCATCCATCGAGTAAAATGTAGTAGAAATGGTTCCCCATTCTTCCTTATCCATTGATATCGTGGATGGATCACGATAATTCTCATTTTCCTGCAATATTATCACAAGGCGACAAAAACTTAAGATTAATTCATAACATAAAGAGTGCATTTCTTTGATCCCTAGTAAATTAATTATTCATAGGAAATTTTAAATTCTCTTTATTTTGCGACAAAAGGTTATTTTTCAAAAATAAGTAAAAAATAATAAAACTTGCATTCAATAATAAAATAATTGGAATGGAAATTTTTATGACTTCTTTTAACGAAAAATGAAACATGCAATGCATTTTTATAATTCTTTATTCGTTAATAAAGACGAAAAACTTTTGTTTTAATGAATATTCCTTAAACTTTATCCTTCCAGTTATTGCAATGAAATTAAGAGAAGAAAAATAGATCACATTCTTTAATACACATTAATCAGAAAAACATTACATGCAAGTTTTGCAGAAGTTGTCTGTATGGCTAATGAAACAGAAGGGGTTTGCAACAAAATGATAGATATATGCTTGGAACCATGCTCTGCCAAACAGTCGTTCCTGTCAATGCAACATTAGAAAGCAGGAGGAATTTATTGAACTTAAAAAAAAAAAAAAAAAAAGACCAGATATTATAAGTGGTGTCTTTCAGAAACTACATGTCTTGTTAGTTGTTCACGACATCCAGAAGTTATCGCATATTAAAGGTGATTGCAAACAAGTAAATAGTTCTAAAGTAATACCATTCTAGTTTCTGAAAAATCTGTACTGTAATTAATATTTTCTTTTTCTTTCCAGTTACTGCCCACCCCATTGTAAATTTTTTCATCAGTGTAAAAGTGAAAACTGATGAAGAGCATTCTTAGAATTTTATAAAAAAAAAATTATTTGTTTTGAAAAATAATTGTAGAATATTTCAGAGAGCAAAAGTTCTAAAAGTGGGAAATTATAGTCATTTGACTATTAAAAACTGAAATTTTATTAAATATTTTTGTGTCTAAACTAATGCTTTTGTTAACTCTTGGTTGCAATTAAACAAAATTCATATGCAAAGCTGAGCATGTGACTTACATGATTTTCATCAGATCTACCTATCTTTATAATTTGAATATTGCTGCATATGTATATATAAATAAATTTTAAAAAATAATAATAAAAAGAGAGAGAAGAGGCAGAAATATAGTTCCTGATTAGTTTATTTTTTCCTAATGATAAGACTAGTTTTTGACAATATCAAAAACATTCAAACTTATGAGGATTTTTTTTTTTCTCCTTTTTTACAGAATTAACATTCACAAAACATTTATATAAGACATTCATAATAATAAATAACTGTCCATTTAGTTCTACAAACAAGAAAAATCTAGGACAATGTACAAAGAATAAAAGTTAATGAAAACAGATGAAGAGCATTCTTAGATAAAATGAAATAACAATAAAAGATATTACTAAACAAATTAGAAAATGATATTTTGTAAACATACATTTTGGTTAACATAAAAATTATATCTGTGGATATTTTCATGATGACAAATTACATGCTTTATGCAAAAATGTTATTTTTATTATTATTTTTTTCAGTAAATAAGATTAACTTCTGAAAAAGTGAGCAATATTTCTACAACTTACAGTTATAAAGGTAATACAAAGCAATCTATTTTACATCATTTTTAAAAAATTATTTCATGCATGCAGACAGTTTTTTGGCACTTCGCAACAAATTGATAGAGACACCCCACAAAATTTTTAAACAAAAAAATGTAAAAAATAATTAATATAAAAATTAATTGTTATTATATAATTGAAAATATTTAATAATGCTCCTTTTATTCACAATGGGACATTAATGAATATACAAAAGGGAAGAAAAAAAATCTTTATTAAGCTCTAGTTGCTCAACAAACTTTACACTTCGAAGATCAGGGCGATAAATACTGAAATCAATAAATAATTAAATGTTTTCAATAAATGTATATTTCAAGATTATTTCTACACTTATTTTATTTACATTTTTAATTAAACACATATAGCTTGAAATACATCTTATAAGAAATTATAATTTGTCAAAAATTTAAGTTCATTTACATAAATTTATGTTATGCATAATTTTTTATATCATGTATAATTCATACTTATAATATAAAAACTACAATAAATTCGTTAATAATCTTGTTTACTTTTTAACCAAACATATTTTTTTAATTTTACTTACTGATTACAAAAAAAATTAACAGAATTTTGAATGTATATATATATATATTTTCCTTCATCCATGTTAAATCATTTTTATTATTACTAATTAATTTTTAAATAAATTATTAAAAAATTAATTAAAAGAATATGATACAATACAAAAGTACACATCACAATAAATGTCATGGAAACTAACAATTACATAGGTTCAGATATCATAATTGCGTTTAGTCATATAAGTCTAAATGTAAAACAAAGCTAGTTAAGTAAAAAAAAAATGATTATCTTATTTCATCAGTAATGCTGTAAGTATTCAACCCCCTTCCCTTCTTACAATTATATTATTTGTGCCTTTCAGTAAATTACAGTCCAGGATATGAAAACAGCTAACAGGAAAACAAGAATTCTGCAAAAGTAGATATTTTAAAAATAATAATGCAGTAATTTTACATACTGTGATTAATTAAATTACTCCAAAATTTCTAATTTAAAAAATTCAAGGGCAATTTATAAAATAGGATTCAACCAAAACTTTTAAATTAATCAAGTTTAACTGAACACTTATTTTAATAAATTACGATGATACAAAAATGAAAGTTAAATAAAAATTGTTAGAAAATTAAATAAATGATCAGAAAGAAGAAATTAATAAACATCTAACTTAAAAATACATTTTTCAGTTATTAACCTTTATAAATACATACTTTATAATTACAAATGATATCAACAATTTGAAAGAATATACACCTATATTTAGGGTAAAATCTTGTACTCGTCAGCATTATACATATATTAAAATTCATAATCTGATTTTAAAATATGTCATTAAAAACGTTTACCTTGTAGTTTTTAAGAATAGTCATTTACTGAGTAACAGGTTATACAACTAAATTAAACACTTATAATTAATTAATAATAATATAAATTAACACTTAAATTATACACAAATTTGGCTGTAAACAGATTAGATGCTGAAACCAAAAATTCCAGAACTATACTTTATGACTACTAAATCTTCAAAGAACAGAAATTAAAATTCCCAAAGGGTATATCTGGAAGGGCTTATTTAAATACTATTGAGTTCTCATCAGCTTAAATAGAAATATTAATTAGAACTCACAATTCAATAATAATATCTAATCATCATTATTAATATATACATAAATTTATATATGGCCATTAGAATAAGGAAAGTTTTTTGGGGAAGAGAAAAAAAAATTAACTTTAGCAACAACAATTGCAAATGAACATTTCTAGGATGATAATCATTTTAAGGAAGTATAACACGTAGTAATAATGTATAATGTGATATAAATGTAAACTTAATTAAAGTATTTTTATAGGTAGAAAAATATTTAATAATAATAATATATATATAGATATATATTAGAGACTTATTTAGACATTTTTCAAAATGAAATAAGAATCAATTTTAGCTTAGCATGTTTCTTCACAGAACAGAAATGAATAAATAATGAAAGACAATGGTTATATACATTTTTCTAATGCTACAAATCAATACTTTTTATTGAAAATATAGCAATAATAATTAGACTTGCTATCGTGCAATCCATATAGCTCCTAACCATGAAGCAACACAACCAGATTGAACAACCATTGATTTTATGATAAAGACCCCTTCCTCTTCTAGCTTATTTCATTATCCATTAATCATCTTAGATGAAAATGATTTCATTTCCAACTTTAAAATTACAGTTTAATACTAAAAATATCAATTGAGCATTTGATTACAAAATGAACATATTAAAAGTAAAATTAATTATTAAGGGAAAAAATTCTTATTTTTTTTATTTATGAAAGAAGTAATAAATCTTAAGAAAATACACGAGAAAGCAATGAATTAAAATGTCATAAGAAAAAAAAATCTAATAAATTACGGCAGGATACACATTTGATGCAAACATGATAATCACCTTAACAACTTAAAATCATTCTTTAAACAAAAAATTATGTGCAAATCAAATATAACTGATGAAAAGAATATTAAAAATGGCATAAAACTGTTTTAATTGAATTTTAAAATTTTGCATAAATATAAAGTTAAATAAAAATTGCATTGAAATATTTTAATTTTTTTAAATCTTACTACTTTTTTTTTTGCACTAGAAAGTTGCAGTACTAACAATTACTCAACAGTATCATTGATACTGTTTGAGGCAATGCTAATCCCCCAAATTGGAATATGCCATACTATATCCAGCACACCCCAGTCATTTACAAAAGGGAAGGAAATGAAGTTTAAGAATGACTGAAAAAATCTGAAACAGGAAGAAGATTAACTAAACCTTGAGTAGTTGACATTTTTTATTATAGTAGACATTACTTCAGTATATCAACACAAAGCCCTACAACGGTGTGGAAGGAAATAATGTCTTCCAAGAGACTTTCTTCAAAGGTAACATGTAATGACGAGACAGTATGTCATATTAAAAAAAAAAACTAATAAAAGTTCAATCCAGTAGAAACTGTCAATGTAAAGCTCTTGGTTACAAACACATTAGTCAACCATATCAGCATCAGTAGAATGAAACTTGCATCTGTTTGCATACCAGATAGTAAGCTTTACCACGGGGCCATAAGCATGGCTGAAATTAATAATTCAATAAAACTTGAAACAAAATTAATCCAAATAGATACCATATATTGGATAATATACATACTCTATCTCAATTACTAAGGGGGAAAAAAAAAAAGGAAAAGAATATTAAGGTATAAGAAGACCATGGGCGTAATTCTATTCCTCTTTTTAAAGTAATAAGTTTAAGGATAAAGAAGAATGAGTAAGAGTAGCTTTTAAAATCTACAGAAAATAAAAGGAATTAAAAATATTTTTTAGCTAATTAGCCTAAAATTTATTTTGTCACATTAAAATGTATTTGTCCATTATAAACAGTTGCTAAAAATACACAAATCCAAAGGAAAATAATGGGCTATGTGTAAATAAAAATTTAAATGTACATTTCATATAAAATAAGATGCATGTATTTCTCATTATGTCAAAATTATAGTGAAATGAATAAAAACATTACATATTTTTAATATTTAGTATATAAATCAGTTTTTCTTAAGATATTATTCTATATGAAAAACAAAGAACAAAAATTTTCAATATTTCATATATTTATTTTAACAGTAAGATTAATAAAAATAAACTATGATAAATTAACCATTTTCCTCTCCTTGAAACAAAATTATCTATTAATAAAAACAAACTGTCATACAATAAAAAAAAAAAAAAAAAAAAACTTTTTGTTATTTAATAAAAATCTATAAATGTTAAGATAAATAATTGAGGAGGATGAAATATTTTTTTAAATGTTTGGTTGAATTTATTTGCCATATAAAAAAAAGTATGACCATAGACCAGTAAAAGAAGAAAATTTAAATAAGTGATAGCATATATATATATATATATAAAGTAGGACACATTCTATCAATATATAATATTACTAAGAATTTCAAAAAAAAAAAAAAAAAAAAAAAACTTTTACAATAAGAAACAACTGAATATTTTTAATAATAACAATATTTATTTTAAAATTATTAATTGAATAAATTACTGTGCAAAAATTCACTTGGTAAAAACCATAAAAATATTTTTATGCAAATATGAAAATTAAAATGTAAATTATCTTTTAAATATAATATATAAAAGGGGTGTCTCTATTCATAATTTCTAATTATTTTGTATGTTGATATTTTAATACAATGCATTGTTGGCATTTAATATGATAGTTTGCTTTTAAATATAATATTTCTTCTAATGTTGATAAATATGAATCTTTCAAAGGCATAAAAAAACATAACTATCCATTACTTTCATAAAATTCAATCCTTTGTAACCATATGGATTCATAAATATAAAATGGCAATTTTTAAAAAAAATGATATTAAAAAAATCACCACACAACATTTTTTGTTTCAGAAGCAATAAATAACAATAATTTGTTTTGAGCATCTTCAAAATACTTTTTAGTAATTATAAGAGATGCTATATTTACAAGGTAAATTCCATGGAACTCTCACGGAAGACACCATATCAACAGAGAGAGTGAGGAGTGAGTAGACTCTTAAAAACGTCAATTTTACGAAGTATCTACATAACAAGATAAACCTTTGTTAACAAAGCATGCAACACTTGGAAGCTAATTTCATATCAACAACAGCCTGCTGACTTCCTCTTCCAGTAGACAGTTCTTTCTTTCGTTCATTTTTCTTCCAGCCATTCTGATTAATGTCGAGCCTCTGTCTATTGGTCGAACGACTTCCAGAATGAACAAAGCGTCCTAAAGTAGAAATGCGTCCATTTTTTATCTGATATCTTATCGGGTTGTGATCGGTGCAGATTTCCCTTGAGATTCAGCTTGTGCCTTTGCAGTGAACTAAGACCACTGTTCAGACTAACGCTGTTACCAATGGATGATGTGTATCTATTGAAAGTACTATCTACAAAAGGTTTATGACGTTGCTCTTCTTTGATTTCCTCAGCTACCAACTGTGGAATTTCAGTAAGAGAAATGCTGTCAGATCTAATAATGGCAGGTCGTTCTTGGGGGCAGAACGACTGGTATCAGCAGATAGGTCCCCACAACTCATGGAACTTGTCAATCGTGGCTGATTGTCTGAAAGAAAATCTAGACTGTCAGTACTTTCAGTAGAAAATACAGAATGCGCAAAAGATGCCTTTTTAACTTGTTGATTTTGACAACTACTAATAGAATCTTTCCAAGAATTAGAGCTCTCTAATTCTCTATGTTGAGGGAGTTCAATTTTTACTACAGTTGAACCATATAACTTTGAATCTAAATCAGCCATACCTTCTTTACAGCCCATTTCACATTTAACACTTGGATTCTTTTCAGAGCTCTCTGTTTTGATGCAAACTTCAGGGCCTTCAAAACTTTTCTCTGTCTTTTGTTGTTCCATTTTTTTCATCATTAAGTGGGAAATAGCTGTGTTACGAGATTGAAGTTTTCCAACATACTTTTTTTGCAGCACAGGAGTGCAAGGGAGGAGTTTTTCTATGCTATCCTTCTCCTCATTTTATTTCATTGAGAGGCAACTGAGGCGAACTCTGGACAGAGTGCAGCCTACATTGCCTTTGAAATTAGAACTAGTATCCAGTGTCAGAGAAATTTATTTGTCTTACCTTCAAAGGAAGATAGAAAATTTGAACGGTTTGGAACTGGGAGGGAAAACGTCAACCTTGATGCTAAAGGAGAAGCCTTGTCTGAGACTTTACCAGAAGCCTCATTTTTGTCTTCTTCTAGTTTTGCTAGCTGCTCTTTTAAGATTTTTAGATTCAGTGGAAGGTGATTTTGCAGGGGGAAGAAGCACCACTGGCAGTACTGCATACATCTTCCTCTTCCCTGACTATACTACATTTACGTTGAAAAGGAATATTAGGAGCAGTTGACTCTATAGAAAAACGAGAAACATCCACTAGACCAAAGTGGGATTAAAATCATTGGCTTGCAAGGACTTGGACGGGAGACAAGGTGAAAGCAATCCTTCAACTGAGGCATTTGGTTTTTCTTGAGCAGGAGAAGGAACAGCAGAGGAAACACTATAAATTAAAAATTATTAAATTAACATTGTGAATTAATTTTTATAAAAAATAATGCCAGCATAACAAATTAAAAAAAAAAAAAAATCCTAATAGAAAATTACAAAGATACTACTGCATATTTTTAACAAAACAAAAAAAAAAAAATCATTAAAAATTACAATTTTCACTCAAATAAAAGAATAGTTTAAGTATCCAATGCTTTATTTTAATATTGCAAAAAGAATTGAAATTATGAAATTTATAACGATGTATTTGTCAAATGAACAACGTTGAAACATCAAAATATTAAATATTATTTCAAAACACACCTAGGTGTGAGTGCAACTGGTGACAGATCAGCTCTAGAGATACGACTATTGATCATCTGTGCTCTTTCTTGGCGTTGAGCACGAAGTTTCCGTTCGGCAAGGAGAAAGTAGGTTGCTGTAATGTGATTATATTCATTCTTGTCCAAAGCCCTATAAATAAAACAGAAAAAACCTTTTAGCATTATATGTAACGTAAATAATATAATTTATATTTATAGAAATTAACTACTATTAAAGTTAAAATATTTTTTTGTACAAGTAGCTGAAATGTAGCCATAGTTGGCAACTTCAAATAGGAAAAAGCACCTGTAAAATTAAAAGAATTTCAGTTAAATATACAATCATAAGGTTTTATAACTTTAGTTTACCATTCTCAAACTACACAGTGAATTGACAATTTTTATTAGTCAAAATATGAAATACATAAGGAACAATTTACAAGAAATTCTGAAGAGAAATAAACACAAGGTAATATTATTATAGAAAATTCAATTTTAAAGGTAAAAAAAAGGAGAAAAATGCAATTGCTTATACAAATTTAATTAAGTAGAAAACTTAATTTAAAAAATTGGGAAAACCGAACACCATCTCACAAGTAGAAAAAAAAATCTGAACATACCTTCAGGACAGTAATAAACTAACTATAGTTCTCTTTCAATAAAAATATAACAGGAAATTTCTTATAAAGAATACAAATTCCTTTCAATTTTTCCATTTCAACTCATTCTTTGAGAATTCTGTACTACCATTACAATACCATAGTATAATAAGTATAGACATAGAAATATTCATTTCAGTTCAAGTTAGTATCTTTAGTATTCTAAAAGAATTCCTTTCCAACTCCCTTATTTCCAGGACAGCTATTGGAATGAGTTAAGGAAGAGGAGATATAGTATTGGGGAAAAAAGAAAATTTTTATGGGATTGTTCATTCGGGTTGTAGAAAGTGTATAGTAATTATAGTGTGTAGGTTATTGAACTTCACATTTATTTTTATTGTTAATTTGCAATGACATTTAAGAAAAGAAAACTATTCAATCAAACAATAAGTGACTTTAAATGTGAGTCCCATGTAAATTTATAGAAATTGTAGAGATAGTAAAAATCGAATAAATCTAATAGGTTGAGAATAGCCAATGCTAGAGCTGAAGAAAAAGAAGATATCGCCTTAAACAGATATGAATCTAAATAAAAGAATTAATACATTTTATTTTCTGAAACCAGGTAAGGCCTGGTTATATGTACTAATTTATTTTATGATCTTGAGTCCCATAAAGAGCACAATTTATTTAGTAGAAAATTAAAAGACTTAAAACCGAAGTCTAATAGATAAATTCAGTAAATTCTGTGGCTATAACATACATGTGAAATAAGTGAACATAAATTAAACATACTCAATAATTTCTTCTTTGGATGCAATACTTCCATTTACCATCTTTTGTACAATGTGTGTGTGGTCTTCTTCCGACAAGTGTTCACGAGATATCAGAGGTAGATGATCAGCAGGTTGAATGGCATCCCCTCCATTGAGCCATGCATCATTTGCTATTTGCTCTAATGTTGCTCGCTTTTCAGGATCACGAATTAACATTTCACCAATAAGCCTACATTATAAAGTAAAGGATAAAACAATTCTAAGAAATATATGCTGGAAAAGATTCTTATTTTAATTAGAACATCATATATTTCAATAAAAAAAGCAAATCAAAATAAAAATACCATGAGAATATCAAAAAATTATAGCATGTAGTTAATGGCTTAGCAAAAATTAGTCATTAGTCATTTTATAGAAATTTACGTGCAATAAACTAATTAATTAATTAAACATAGAAAACACTCTTATGCAATGTTATATCTAAATGTTTATAAAGACACAAAGCTAATTACATTTATGGAATTATGACATAATTAATGGTGATTGGGAATTTAAAATATTATACTAAAATTAATAATTAATAACTTAATAATTTTTTTAACATTTTAATATAAAAATAGTTTATAATCAACCAGTATTAGAAAAATAACTGTTTTTAGATCACATAAGACAAATCAGTAAAAATTTAAATTAATATAAAAAGTTACTAAAGAGAATTTTTATTATGAATATTAATGAAAGGAATAATATTTATAGAAAACCAACTTAATTTATTATATAAATGCAATCAATTAAATATATGTACACTTCTTTCAGCAAGAGGGAAATTAAACAACTGATTTCAAGAGAAAACATTATAAATTGTATACATACTACTGAACAAACTATTAAAAGATAAATACAAACCTGACACATTCTGCAGATATGTGTTGAGGAACAGTATATTTACAGTCCATAATCATTGTTAAGGTTTCACTGTCATTTGCTTCTTGAAATGGAGCTCTACCACACACCAGCATATACAAAATGACACCAAGACTCCAAACATCTAAAAATAAAAACATCATTTATAAAATATTACATTTCGAAAAACAAGATCAATAAAATATATATAAGTAATTATGATAGGATGAAGATAATAATATACATCAACATCTTAACAGCTAACAATAATGCTTTAAATTTATGCACAAGAAAACGTTGATATTGATTGATATAGTTATTAATGGTTTAATAAATTTAATCACTTATAAAGGAGGAAGGAAAGAGACTTGTTATCTTCAAGCTGTTTTATTCCAAATATATTGTTGCACAGTTGTTATACAAATAATTTGACAACATTTTTGCCAACTTTGTTATTTCTAAAACAAATTCCTTTGATAATATTATTCCAATTCACCATTTACGGGTGATGTGTGCAATTCTTTATAAAGGATTCAATAAACGCAAGATCTTGGAGATCTCAATGCGGAGGCAAGTTTTTTTTTTTTTTTTTTTTTTTTTCAACTTAAATGGGGAAAGGAAAGAGGAAAACTTTATATTAAAGTATCAAGTATCTGCAACACTACTATGAAACATTTTAAAAACAAGATTTTGAAAAAAAAAAAAAAAAAAAAACTATTAAAAAATTTTTAAAAATGCTTCACTCATTATGCAATTAATAAGGGGAATTATCGATCCAAATGTCCCTGGCATCAAACCTTAGTTACACACCAAGTTAGCTACAATTAATTCAACTTGGTTCATTGGCATTATATGTACTACAACCCCATATGAAAGGCTGTTAGATTTATGATTAATTAACTTTTAAATTTATTTTTCACCAATGTGGATGTGTGTACATATAAATATACAGTTTATTTTTCCTTGAGACAGGATTACACTATTTCTTTATAACCAGAGTAGAAAAGTAAGTTTATATTAAATTTACATATTAAGCCAAAATTCATAATCATTTAGCATCTGCAGTGAATGCAACCTATAATTTGTTATTTGTGTGTTTAACTACTAGTTAAAATAAAAACAGATCCATTAATTCATTTAATCTAGTGTGTAAATCATGTATTAAATCAGGGGTTATGACAGTATCCCTTGTAAATTTCTAATATTAGAATTTAAAAGTTATTAAAAAATAAAATTCTTTAAACCAAACTTTTAAATATCAGTATTTACAGACCAAGGACTATTAATAAACACAACAAAAAATAAAGTCTATCTGTTCATATTCTACAGTTCCTAGGAACAGAAATAGGGTAAAGGAGCGAGTGTGTGTGGTGGTGGTGGGGGAAACTTGAAAAGCACAAAAAATATGAATGGTTTAGTGTAAACCACTCATAAAAAAATCGTCAAACAGGGCAGAGGGGCATTTGGAATTAAATAATTTAGGTAACAGATTTACATAATTTCCAGTCTGTGATCATAATTTTTAGATAGAAAAAAATAAATGCAACTTATAATGTAATGCAGCAACTTATAATGTAAAGATGATTTTATTTTAAATTTTTAATGTTATCCTTGCCGTATTATAATAATGAAAAAAATATAAACATGTAAGATGTATAGTAAAAGCATTAAAATTAAATAAAAGTTTTTATCCAAAAATGTACAATCTTTTCTAAATAGAATTAATTGAAAAAAATTTGTTACTTGATTAAATTATCCTAAGATCTCTTTTGGAACAGGTGTTCTATAAATTATCATGGATTTTATTATTGGCTGTTTGATGTCATATGCTATATTAAGAGGTTGTAATAATGAAGATGTGCTAAATTTCCCCACAGTTTGTAACCTCAACATGAAAATATTGATCAATATCATCAATTACAACCATTCATGAAGCCTTTTTGATTATCCGTAATTTTATACCAAATTTTTTTATTGGGTAAAACTACCCGAATTCCTTTCACGCAGAGTTTTGAGTTAATTTTCAGTGAAAATTACCAAAATAAAAAGTTTGCAGATTACACCTGGCAGCTTATACAGAAATATAATATACCAAAAATTAAGTTTTTTTTTTTTTTGACATATAATCTTTAAATTATAGTATATGAAATATCTCCCAGATTCAGCTTAAATTTGATTGCACAATTTGGATATAGCAAGCAGGCTGTTTCATTTGTAAACTATGACTGAATGATTGAACTATTTGACTAAATTTATTTGAATTAAAAACTGACTCTGGGGAGGAGGAAAAAATAAAACACCTTAGGTAATTTATTAAATTGATTTTAAGTACCTTAATTAAAACAAACAGTTAAAAGATATGCCAAATGATTTGCTCAAGTATAAATACTTGTTTAAAAAATTAAATTATGCAAATTCATGGGCTGCAAAAGTTAGACAAGAGGGCCAATTGGAACTGGAAAACACTTTAAAATATAAATCATGCCTTAAAAATTAATTAATAGAGAACATTTTTAAAAGTTGAAAATATATACAGCAGAAATAAAATTGGCAGCTTTTTCTCTACAAAAAACATAGCTATTTAATTTATATATGAATCGTCTTCTGCTAAAGGAAATATTTCTGGATTTCAAACTTAGAGAATATATATTTACACTGGTTTTTTTTAAAGTAATTGAATTGACTTCAAAGTTAAATATGTATCCTTATTCAAAACTTGCATAACTCTTAGCAACAGAATAAATTATATTTATATACTTGAAAACTTTTTTGTCATATTGCTGTATTTTAATATCATAATTTTTTGTTAATGTAGAATGTTATATAAAAAAAAGAAATATAAAAAATCTTTTTTAAAACTGGTCAAGAACCGCCCTTAGGATGTCCCTACATCAAATTTTTAAATTACTTTTGGATAATACACGAACAATTTTGATTATTAAAGTTTTTCATTATAAAATAATTTTAAAAGTGTTTATATATATATATTTCTCCCTAAATTCACATTGCATATGAATTATAGATATTATTTATAGAATATATTTATTTTAAAAGAAATGTAAAGGAGGATTAATTCTTATTACATGTAATATAATATACAATTTTAACATTCAAATGATATGAGAAACATTCAAAATCATTTGAATTTACAATAAAAGTATCACTAAACACAAACAGTTTTAAATTTAAATGGTATAAATATGAATCGACTGAATATAAACTTTGCAATTATAAAATTTTAGCCTAGTTATAATTTTGGAATAATTAAAAGAAATAGTCTAGTACCAATACATGATTAAATTAATAAAGATACAATAACAATAGACTAAAATTGCTTGTTCATATTAAAAATATAAATTCAGGCTGATAACCTGAATAGCTTATAGAAAATATATGGAAAAAGTACAGAATATATCTACTACATTTAAACAAATGTGAAGAAAATTATCAAATATACATATGTTACAGCTGCTTATTATAGTTCAAACACAAACATGCCTGGAACATGATTTATAATGTTTACAAGTTTCTTAGTGCCATTAACACACTCAGTCAATTTTCAGACTACAAAACTTGGAAATTAAAATATCTTGGAATCTTATTAAAGTGTTAAATTTTAATACCAAATTGTCAACGAATAAAAATATAAAAGTTTTTCCAGTTTAAATGAGAACAAAAGCAATGATTGTAAAAATCCAAAAAGATAAATTCACACTGATATTAAAACAAAAAACTCATTTAACTAAATATATTAGTTACAATTTCAACAACAATTTTTATAACACCATTGCAATTAGTTAAAAGTCGATATCTATCAACTTCTCATTTATTCAAATTCAAAATATGAAAGATATATAAAATAAGTATACGCTACTTACCAACTTTAGGTGCATCGTAAGAATCTGTTGAAGTAAAATTTCAGGAGCTGGTATGCCAAAGAACCACAAGAAGTTTCTAATTTCTGTCCAGGACAGAATTTGTTGCTGAATCAAAGTCAGTCAGCTTAACCATGCCGGGTTTTTCGAAGAAAACAACGTTCTCTGGCTTAAGATCCCTGTGAACAACATGAAGTTTGTGACAATATGAAATTGCATGCACAATTTGACGAAGGCTGCTTTTGGCTGTTTTTTTCCTCGTCCACGCCGTTTTCGTGCTTAAGGATATAATCATACATATCCCTCCATCTCAAGTTCTAATATCAGGTACAATTTGGTTTGAGTATCAATTACATCGTACAGGCGTACAACGTTCGGGTGCTGCACCAGTTTCATGCACCGTACTTCTTGAAATAAATGAGCGCGAGATACATCATCAATCTCTAGTCTTGTCGATCACTTTCACAGCAACTTGCTCTCCAGTGAAAACATGTTTGAAGATTTGACAACGGCAAAATGGCCGCGA
>BPLR01003994.1:0-15035 GCA_021605095.1 Caerostris extrusa | reverse complement strand
TACCCTATTGAAACTCTTTGTACAATCTTTTTGGAAAACCTGGAATGGTTGTTTTTTGATAACAACGATATAAAATCATTTCAACCTTCCTTCATTTACTCATTAAAGCGTTTGGATACATTTTGATATAAGTAGCAACATTTTAAAAGAATTACCAACGAACATGTTTCAAAAATTCTCAAACCGTCATTTAAGTTCCATTCATATTAGTAATAATAAACTAAACTGGTGTTCTTAAATTTCATACATTCAATGACTTGCATTCGGTTTCAATGCATATTTTTATTAAACAACAAAAATATCCCTTATTGAAAGTCATGCTTTGATGAATTGTTCTAATTTACATACCATTGTTGTGTCTAACAATAATTTGAGAACCATCGAACCATCAGCCTTTTTGTAACTTAAGCAGGCTGTCAAACTTATATTTACAAGATAATAATTTGGAACTATTTTCGTTCGATGTTCTTGAGGGAGATACTTTACCAATGAATATAAATCTATCCAATAATTTTATTAGCACTTTATCTCTTGGGAATATTTCATCTTTTCAAACACTGAAAATTAAAACTTTAGATTTAACACACAAATGAATTAACTGAAATACCAAACATTTTTCGAGTTCAATATCTACTCATCTATATTGTTTTGTATTTGTCCCATAACAAAATATCAAATATTTTCTCTACATTTCTTTCCAATATTGCAAGTTTTTACATTTGTCCCACAATAATATTCATTCTTTTAATTCATTCATTTGTCAGTGCTGTCCTCAGGTACAAATTTTGACATTAGATCATAATTCCATATCAGAAATTGAGAATGAATCTTTCAGCAAAATGAAAAGCTTGAGAATATTAGACCTAAGTTATAATAATATAATGTCCCTTCCTAGTGATGCTTTTTTTCTTATACTAAATTGGAAAGGTTGAATCTTTCTCACAATTACCTCAAAATTATTCTTGATTGCTTTAGGGCAGGTGAAAACATCATTAAAATTTCTTGATTTATCATTCAACAAGATAACTAAATTGCTACCAGAAATATTGCAAACATCAATAGGATTCAAGCCTTAAATTTGTCTTCCAATCAAATAGCAACTTTACATGAATTGAGCTTCAAAGGTTTAAGCCATCTTCTAGAACTAGATTTGTCACATAATGAACTAAAAAGTGCTTTTTAAGAACACATCCCTCAAATATTTCTCATTTGCATGTTCTGCACCTCAAAAATTGCAGTTTGATGTCTCTTCCCTACTTTAGCATTACCGAATTTGCATGTGCTAACTCTTAGAGACAACTTCTTTTATAATATATCATATCATGTTCTGAAGTATTCCAGTAATTTGGCGTTTCTGGATTTAGCAGGAAACTTTCTGAAAGATTTGCCAGTTCATTTGTGGAAGAAAATAAATAAGTTGCATGAACTGGATGTGTCAAATAATCCAATTCCTGGTTTAAGAGTCAACAGTTTTGCTGGTCTTGAAAGGTTGCAGAAATCTGGACATCAGGAAACTTTCGCTAAAGTGGCTTGATCCCAGAACTCTTCATGAATTACGGTTGGTAACTATAACAATAATTTTAAAACTTTTATTCAAAAGTTAAACTAAATTTTTTTATTTTTTTCTATAATGTTTTCTAAGTGTTCAACAAGAATATTCATATACTACGACAAATATCAATAATTGCATAAATAATTTGAAGGAAAAAAATAACAAATAAGTTAAATAAATAAAAATTTAATTGAAAGTTAAACACAATGCAAATGCGCGATTAATGGCAATTGCAATTTTCGTTATTTACAATTATTAATTAATTTCTTTTATTTGCGATTATCAATTTTCTTTATTTTTAATTATTAATTAATTTTTTTTTTGCAATTATGAATTTTCTTTTTAAATTGCAATTATCTTTAGGTTTCTTGGTTATATTTTCTTCAATTTCGTAACAATTTAAGTTACTATATGAAACTAATATTGAAGTAATTTCCATGTAAAACTATTTATTGAAATATCCTTCTAATCTAAAATTTGTTTTAGTATGAATATGAAAATTTTTAGTCGAAATCAATTTGAAAAATTTTTTAGGATAAAAATTAACTCTGTGCTATTTTCATTCTTCTAATTCTATTCTTTATTCTATTCTATTCTATTATCTTTATTCTATATTCTTCTATTATTCTATTCTTTATATTTCTAATTCTAAAATTCTTTCAGATTTCTTACTACTTTTAAGACAGATTCCTACTCAACTTGTGCGTTCGTTCCGCCTCCAAGATCTTCTGTCCAATGCTTTGGCTCTTCGCAGTGTCACCATAAATATTGAAGAGTCCTCACTGTCGCATCAAGTTCAAAGTGCCTTTGGTACCAAATTGAGGGAACTCATCATCAGTGGTTCAAATTTGCGAAGAATTTTTCCCGGACGCTTTCTCTGGGTTGTCCACCTACGAACTGACCATACGAATCAGAGGCACCTTGGTAACAGAATTCCCTACTGGACTGCTGAAGTACTTAAGTGATGTGAGATTCTTGACTCTAGATTTGAGAAGCAATCAGTTGAGAACGATGGCTCCAAACGTGCTGGCAGAAGTTACTAGAAGTGGAATGGATATTTATCAGACTCAACACATAACAGGTAAATAAGAACTATTCATAAAATTAATGGTAGTTTCCAAGTAGATTGAAATTCTTTGAATGATTTTTGTACCGTATTGTATTTTTGGCCAAAATAATATTTCAAGGAGCAAAATATAAAGGATTTCTTTTAAATCAAAAAAAATAAATTATTTGCACTTTCTTATAATTAAGAGCAACCGAAAAATTGCCTATACAATGGCTGACAGTCAAACCATCATTGCTTATAGTCCGCATATCTCAAGAAAGGCTCTCTATTTAAATAACGGTGGCCGTAATAACAATGATTTTCCATTACCTTCTTTATTTCTTGAATGATAATATTTTTAATTATATGCATATTTTATTTTAGGCAAAGCAGGCTTACAGATAAAATTTTATTATGTTGTTTTTCAGCTAGCTGGAGAGAAATCTTTGTTTTATTAGTTGATAAACGGTTTCGTATGCGTTTCGGTTTCAACCCGGTTTGGAGAGGGATCGGGAACATATATAGACGGGGTAATATGATTTATAACCTGCCGAATGACGAATTGTCGTTTTCTCACGGGGATAGGAAATCGAATTTGTTCTTCGAGTTCAAATTGAATACTCAAAAATAGATGAACATTCGGCATGATATTTCAAATGTGGGCGTGACCTAACCAGTTAACCAAATCTGAGTAACATCGAATTTGCTATAAATCCGTGACCGAGGAGAATAGAATGAAGGGTGTAGCGAGGTTCATTGAAATTTAAATTTGGGTATGCATTTTTAATATTATTTGTAATTATATTTCTGTAGGGGGTGTTTTACTGGAAGACAATCCTTGATCTGCAGCTGCGAACTCGTGTGGATGGGTAAATGGCTGAGAAGATGGCTTCGAGAAACATTTCACGTGCACATGCTGAGCATCGAAGCTATGCTCTACGTGAACAGTGTAGCCAGAAAGACAAGATGTTCAGTTCCCAATACAAACATCACCTTCGCTGTCATAGATCTCCGACCGTCGGATATCCATTGCCAAAAAAGTGTTGGAAATGCCTTCTGCGCGTCTTGTTCAGTGACTGTAATTTATGGACGGTCAGTTTTACTCTGTATTGTTTTTATTTCATATGTGTGTTATGACACTAGCTAGATATCAGTTAATAAATTGCTTACTTTTTATAGTCTTTGGTGAACAATTATTTTATTCTTGTTTTCTCCTTTCATATTAAAAAAATTTGTTTATTCTTTAAACCAGAAGTCTCCAAATTGTTTTATGCAAAAGGTAACATTGACTGTTTTACAAAATCGGAAGTGAAAAGACAATATAAACATAATTATTCTAAATCAATATCGAAACGAAAATTTTCCACGAGAATGGAATTTCATGGAATGGAAATAGAAATGAAATTTTAATATGAAATGAAAATTCGAGAATATATATATATATATATTGTAACGCGGCTTCAACCTACACGCTGACAACACCCCCTCCCCCACCAGAAGAAATGGTCAATACACCCGAGACTCTCACCCAAGAGACAGTACAGCGCAAGTTACTTCCCAGTTGAAAAACGTTTAGTTTATAATTTCTCATCCCGGAGAGGAAGTATATGTCGTACATCCTGCACATAGCTTGGGTATAGGGTTTTCGGCTGATATGTGAAATCCTTCCACGAATTTATAAATGTTTTTAATATGTTTTTAAATGTATTGAATATGGTATGCCTTTAATTGTATGTGTGTGGTGTTTGTGCTTGTATAAATAAAAGCTGTGAGGTCTTCAACCTGTGCCCCAAGTATCTCAACCTACCACACCCATTTACAATCCAGTTGCCCAACCTGCACTCTACAATATATATATATATATAATTATTACCAATATTGATATTATTATTATCAAATGAAAGTTTTTCTATAAATTTTCAATCAATAGCGAGAGTAACTTTTTTACATCCAATCTTTATTTATTTTTATTTATTTATTTATAATTTTTGTTGTGTGTAATTTGTTAAGAATTATATGAATAACTAATCTTCCAAACTATAGGGAATTTCTTAATAAGATATCTTTAAAAATCTGAGAATAATTGCGTAAGTAGAAGAACACTATACTACTATTAAAAAAAAATCCACTATCGGCTAGACAATAATACATTTTTCGAACTGTTAAAAATAAATGCAAAAAAATAGCAAGAATAAATTAACAAAATTAGTCTCTTTTTTTTAGCCAGATAAATAAGAATATATTTTTAATTTTCAGAAATTCTTCAAACAATTATATTCAATCGAAAAACTTTTAATATAATTAGCATTTTCTACATTATCGGCAAATAAGTAATTCACTTAAAAAAATCAACTTTATTGATGCAGAACTACATAAGGGCATGGAAAATCCAGGAAAGTAAAAAGTCGTATATTAAACTAACAAAAAATTATTTCTTATCTTATAAACTATCCCAGCACAGATTTTTCTTTTTTATTTAATTTGCTGTCTGCATCTTGGAAGTAAAAAATTTTTAAACATTGTTGCAATCCTTTTTATTTTGTATAAACTTTATTCGTAAAACTTTAAACATTTTTATATTTAATAATTAAAATTCAATACAATGTAGCATTTTTTTTCTCACGGGAAGAGTGTTGGCATTTCATTCCCAGGAAAGAGGGTTATATATTATTTTTAAATGTATATAGTAACTCATCACTCAAATTTGACAGTAGACCAGCCGTATTGCGAGTAGTTATATTGCATGCAATTAGAGTTTTGTACTAATGAGAACAACCTGTCACTCAAATCTGATAGAAGATATTCGGTATCATGTATAATGAGGAAATTAGCGAATGTCTGTGCGACTTTCTGACAGGTCGAAACAACTACAGATTGAATATGAAACTATACCATGAGTTGTTCCATCGTGATTGACGATAGAGCATGAGTTGTTCCATCTTGATTGATGATAGACCACGAGTTAAGAAATTTCTACTCCAATGAGAAGTGAATGAAGCTAACCCCCCACCCCCTCATCTTGATGAATTGTCTTAAAAGAAGGCTTTTGGTGAAGGGAGAGAGTTCTGTGACGAGTCGGAAAACTGAACAACTTTTTGACATTTTAGTATGTTTAGTACCTTTTAAAAAAATTTAACAACTATTATTCAATGATTTAAGGATTTCAATTCAAAATTATTATAAGTCTAATAATATGAAATTGAAACAATTATTTTACATTAATTTATTTTTTTTAAAATAACATATGATGCAAAATAGAATAATTGAATAGAATTGATAATAGTTTGTTGAAGTGATTAATATATTTTAAGCGTTTAATCAATTGATAATAAAAATTATAAAAGTATTTTTTTATTTAAAGTTTCATTTTTAGAAGTTTAAACTTTTTTTATTATTTTAAGATTGCAATTAAAAATATTTTAAGTCTTTTAATAATATAAAAGTTAAACAATTATTTTACATTAAAAAATAGTATATGATGCAAAAATAGAATAATTGAAATAATTTGAAAAGGAAAAAAACGTTTATTTATTCTTAAATTGAAATATTTTAGATTTACTATAAGATGAAATCCACTGAAATATTTAGATTAAACGTAACAATTAATGATGATAGTGCATACCAAAGTCTGCGTTTTTATAAATATGAAAAGAGGACATCGATATTTAACAAACAATACTATTAATTCCTTTTTAATATTAAAAATACTGTTTTAAAAAAAAACTTTGAGAACTATTGGAAAATAAATGAATTTCATCGTTAGCAGTTTTATATGAAACAGCTATCTGGATTTTTGCTAATAATAAAAAAAAAATTTTATTTAAAAAAATTTTTTAAATAAACTAACATTCAGTTAGGTGTGTAGAAATTGAGAAATCTATGCAAACTGTTTTAATTCTATACTAACAGAAATGGTCTGACAATGCCCATTTACCTAATTTATCTCTAGGCAACCAATTGAGAAATGTCAGCATTTAATGGGGATAATAATAATAACAATGATAAATAATAAGGAATAATAAAAATGATAGATAAACATTAATAAAGAAGAGGAATAATCATTTGTATATTAAAGAATGAAAGAAAATCATAGAAGATGAAGAATAACCAATTTAATAAACAAATATTTTTCTCCCAAACTTTATTCAAATGTAAAAAAAAAAAAATATACATAACAATTGCATTTAAATTATTTTTTTTTTTATTGCAGTGCAAAATTAATGTATACATTTTTTAAATATTCAGGTAATGAACTGTGAAAATTACATTCTTAAAATCTTATTACAATGATAAAGACATATCACAATAATAAAAAAGTTTTAACATTTGTTATACATTTTGTTCCTTAACAAATGAAATTGCACTTTTATTTAGTTAATTACAGTTTATTAATTTTTTGAATAAAAATACGAATTTCTTTTTTACAAAATGCATAAATTATTTATCATAATAATATTTTATTTGTACTTGGGCCATGAATATGGTAAATATCAAAAAAAAAAAAAAAAAAAACTTTCATTGAACTAATATAGATAATATAACTGATATAGATAACTGATATAACTAACTAGATAACAGTATGTTACATATTCAAACCTATGTTAACGAGTATATTATCTATTTAAACCTTATGTTACCTAGTATGCTACCTATTTGTCTATTTAAACATATATCTACTTAAACCTATGTTATCTAGTACGTTACCTATTCAAACCTTTGTTATCTAGTATGTTACCTATTTAAACTTATGTTACCTATTTAAACCTATGTTACCTATTATGTTGTTTAAAATAATTATATTGAATTTTAACTTCGTATCAACAAATGAAAAACTAAATTAAAAATATATAATAGAAAAATAATAATTTTACAAATTTTTTTTACTGACTCGGTTACTCGCTAAATTTTGTAATTTAATTAAATGTTTCAATGCCTTACAAGCTCCAATAAATTATGGGCTAATCTAAAAAAATATTTTCATTCTGGGATGACTTCGTACCTTAATCCAATTTATTTAATTGGGATTATTAAACATAACCCAGCATTATGGCACAGAAAGAAAAAAAAAAAAAACCTTTTGTTTTACGTAAATTTTATCAGGAAAAAAATAACGATGAAAATTGTGAATCAAATGAACAGAACATTCCAAACATCTGATAATAATTTTAAATCACCGTTTGACTAACTGTAAAGGAAAATTTATCAGTATTTATAAATAAAAAGAATTTAGAATATAAAAAATATTTGTGTAGCCTATAAAAATAGAACATTTGAAATCAAATGTAAAAGGTATTAAAAATAGAACTTAATTACACAAACATACAAAATTTCCATTTTAATTTCAAGAAAATTATTAAAAATTTCTAAATTAAATAAAATTTTAAAAAATCTACGCGCAAATGATTCCACTATATGATGTTTGTGTTACGCGTCATTGCGCCATCAGATGGCGCCCCACATGATATATTAGTTTGGGATTAATTTAACAATAAAAAATATACGATTTTTATTAAATTAAAAATTATGAAATTGTTTCATAATTTTAGATTACGCATCGTGTAAAAAATAATGAATTTATTGAAAAATTAGAACTCTATGGTTTAGAGTTTATATTTTATAACATAAATACAGACACACAGATCTTTACAGAAAATATAGAGAATCTTTTTCTTTATATTTCTCTATATATCAGACATATATATTTTCTATATGGAGATGGGTGATCCGATAGATGGTATTAAAATCAATATTTTTAATTAATGCGTTTGCATAATCAAATGTATCAAAGAAAATAACTTTTCGAATACATTTTTATATTCCGCATTAATATTTCTATTTTATTCCCATTTTATTCATTAATACATTTCTATTTTATTCTGCATTAATACATTTCCATTTTATTCTGCATTAATACATTTTCTATTTTATTCCGCATTAATACATTTCTGTTTTATTCCGCATTAATACTTTTCAATGATTTAACACTAGATAATTCTACCTAAAAGTAACATTATATATATTAAATCATTTTATAAGCCTTTTTTCATAAAGATAATAGATGGAAATATCCATCTGCATTAAAAGATATAGGGGAATCTAGGAAAACTGGACAACATCTTTCCAAAATCAATATTTTTTTGTACAAATCTATTGCTGTTTTTATGATGAAAATTGTTTGTGATAAAAATTGTTTATAGTTGTTTATCAAGTATGTGAAATAAAAGAGGAAAAAGTCTTGTTGACAAAAAATTCTTTTTGCATACAGAAGAAACAAATATGGAAAAACGAACGACAGAAAATTTAATAACAAAACGGACATTCTTTTTCAAAACACATATTGCGCATCAAAAATATTATCATCACCATCAATAGCACGACAGCCCAAGGTGAACCAAGGCTTTCCTTTGAAGAGATTACCATGCATTTCTATGGGTGACAAGGATCCTCCAAATATTAACCTTTAGTACAGCAAAATCTTTTTCAACTGCGTCTATACATTGCAAAGTGGGTCGTCCGCTTCCTCTTTGTCCCTATGACTTTGCCAAAACGCGCCTTTTTACAGTGTTTAAATCCTTTATTCTAAATATATGAGCCGCCCAGTTTAATCTATTGATCATAATAAATTTTATAATATCTAGGTCTTTATAACATATATAAATTTCTGCGTTGTACTGTCTTCTCCAAACAATCCCCTTTACTAGCACCTCCAAATAAACAACCTTGAAATTTTCCACTCAAATATACCTAAATGGGCCTCGTCAGAACTTAGCAAAGTCCATGTTTCAAAGCCATAGACCAAAATAGGTGTAATAAGGGTTTTATATAACAAGAATTTAGTTTTTCTGCTTATGAACTGTTAGATAGAATATATAAAAGTATATATTTTAAAGTAATAATCATTGGATTAGAAAATTAATCCTATTAACGTTAATCATATTATTAAATCAGCATTAATGTAATATTATTAAATTAATCCTACTAAACATATTAACGTTATTTCAAAAGATTTTACAATTGGATATGCATTTAATAAAAACTAAAATAAATGAGATATATAAATAAATAACGGATGAAATCGGCAGAATATATTTCATTTAAAAATGAAACAATATATGACAATAATATGTCTTAAAAATTAAAAAAATCCAATATATGCCCAAATGGATCTCATCAGATCTTGCCAAAGTCCACATTTCAGTGCCATAGATCAGATATGTCTGTGGACCAAAATAGGTCTTATAAAGATTTTATAAAGCAAGAATTCAGTTTTCATCAAAAAAAAAACTAAATCTCAACAATTTCGTTAAAATATTTATATTAGCCTTGCTTTTCTTTCTTGAAACGAAAACTGTTTTAAAATAACAAAACTGAAACTTATATCCAAAGAAAAGTCACAAACTCCTGTTTTTATATATCATTAACTCTAGTTTTCTCAGCTAGAACAACTTTCAAGTGCAGAATCACTGCAAAAACACGATAACGATTTTCAGTAATCCGGACAATAAACATTCGACAGAAATTACTTCTGATTGTTTCCATTCTCTCAACTCAGAAATTCTCCTGATTAACGTAGTTGAATGATGCCAATTGCTCGGATAAAACTTTTTTTCTTATCAATTTCTGGACTTCTTATTGGCGGATAATTGTTTTGACGCTTTGCTACAATGAGAGCTGCATTTGAGTAATGAAAATATTGCTGTGGAGTGAAATGGTGTTTATTTAAAGCAAATTATGTAAAAAAAAAATGAAAAAATTATAAATGGTATTCCATTGTTGTTTTCAAGTTTCAATTTAAAAGGAAATGCATTAATAAGAGATTTAAGTAAAAACTTTTTTGTCTGAAAAAATAGAAATATTTTTGAACACATTTTTTTATCAAATGCTTAAAGCCATTAATATAATGAAAATGAAATCTTTTAATATTTGTCTACTCTTTATACCTGAAAATAAATATAGATTTTTTTCAGGTAAAAAAGACGATGCTTTTCATTAAATGTTGAAATGAAATTGTTATAATCTACAATATTAATTATTAACTCTTTTATAAATAAATAGATCTTCAATGGTGCTTGTCAAAATTAAGCTTTTTCAATTCAGAAAATCATTCTCTGTCAATGTGGCTTTCTTCAAAGCTTAAGAATAAATAATTTAATAAAAGAAATAAAACATTTTTTTAAAAATGTTAAAAGGAGAAACTGTTAAATATGTTAATATCTGAAAAATGTGAAAAAATAATGTTTGAAAATGTTAAAAATAATATTTAAAAGTGTTGAAATTAATGTTTAAAATGTTAAAAATGATGACGCGAAGTTTTTCTTTCACAATTGTTTTCGCCGCGTTTATCTTATTAGCACCCCTAACAAAAAAATCGATTTTTCAATTTTCTCTTTAAACCAATGGCTTATTTTTCACCAAATAGCTGCTAGAACTACACCTAACTTCCCCACTCATATTAAAATCGCGAAATTTTATCTTCTTTGAAGTACATTAACTCTATTCAAATTATATACTTGTGCAATTCTAAATACTAAATGCTATTCAATTTTTATTCCTCAAATTGCCATATCCGAATACAAAAGAACCTTCATGATCCCAAATTGACTGAGAATCATGCACAAGAATCAACGAATGCGATATTATTCTCAGATTGACTAGTAGATTGAAAAGCTGAAATTTGTTTTGGTAACAATGACAGAAATTGCTATCTTAAGAGTTTCAACCTGCATTTTTTATCTTCAATTTTGTAGCTTTAAGTATAATGTCCAGACAAGAAAAACATACTGCTTACGTATCGATGGCTAATATATATAAAATAGAGAAAAGAAGTCCAAAAAAACATACTCTTATGTATTTTAATTTTTATTTATATTTTTTTTATTTTGTTTTCATGTGATGATTAAATGTTTCATATACTTACTCGATTCACTTTTATTTCAGCACATTTTTAAAAACAACTTTGCACTTTTAAATCAATCAAAATAAGAAAGAATAGGGTATAAAAAAAAAAAAATCTGACATTGAAATCAATGATCCTTAATTCTTGAAATTCATACTAAAAAAATCTTTAAATAAAATAAATTTCAAGAGTAATGGTTTGAAAGATCTGTAAGGTGTAGATTATTTCATAGTAATACAGAATAGGGCCCGGTCATATGGGTGTTGTTTCTGGTTTCTGGTTTCATAGTAGAAACTAGAATATTTCTTTAAATAATAATGTGAGATTGTTAGGTGTCATATTTATTTACAATTTAAAAAACAGCACTGCACAACTGTAACACATCACACAAAACAAAACACGCAATAAATATTTAAAAATCATTTTAAAAACAACTTCGTTTAAAGGGTATTAGCATCCTCAGTACTGCCTGGCCCTTCTCACTCGACTGTCCACTCCCTTTTTTTTTTTCCACTTTCTCTCCAGTCCTCGGTTCCAAGGTCAAAAGGGGAAAAAAATTATGCTAATATGCAAATGAAAAAGTAAATCTTTAAACGAAGACCAAAGTCTAACGTTGGGATCAACCGATACTTGAAAGAAAGATCTATCAACTTTGAACTCTTTCCCGTTCGCTATATGTATATTGTTTGAAATAAAATTCCTTAAAAAAAAAAGAACAGCTAAAAATCATAAACAATGATTACATAACTTTTTATTGTATTTATAAACTGTAGTTATTGCAGTACTATTTTTTTTTTTTAAAGTTAGAGAACAGAGAATAAAATGTTTTCTTATTTATTAATTAGGATATCTATATAATTTATTAAAACCACATCAATACAATAATTACTTCTATAATTTTACAAATAATAATTATCATTTACATAATGTACTAGATCATAGGAAAATTAGTTCTGTAAAAATGCTTCCTGCTACACACTGACAAGAGTGGCTTAGTGGCATTCAGGAGAAATGGCTAGTTGACATACAGACTCTCACCGCAGAGGAAGTATATTTCGCCCACCCTGCGTGCATCCGAGTTACGGGTTTTCGGTTTAGACGAGAATCCTTCATTAATCTATATTATTTGCCTTTAAATGTGTTAACTCTTGCATGCATCCAATTGTTTGGGGAGGGGGCTTGTGTCAATAAGGCTGTGAATCTTCAAATCTGTGCTTGAAGTATCTGAGCCCAACCACACCTTTCAATCTACCAGTTACAATCTGACTGCCCAATCAGCACACTACAATTTCACAATTTTTGCTAATATCTGTTATTCTTCAATTCCTACTATTAGTTCACACTCTCCCTATATATATCTTGTTCAGATTTTCAATCGTTAACAAAATACTTTTTATTCATTCACTCAAATTCAAATACAGTTTTTTTGAAATATTAAATTATATGTATTAAAATATTTTTAAGAAACATATGTATTAAAATATTTTTAAGAAACATATGTATTAAAATATTTTTAAGAAACATATGTATTAAAATATTTTTAAGAAACATAGTATTTAATAATTCGTGATGTTTTGGAAAAAAATTTAAAGTGTGCAATTTTTTTTGAAGCATTTATGTTTAAAATTTATCCTATTTTGTGTATGTGCTAAAATTACCAAGAATAATATGTTTGTAAAAGTTTAAAAGAGAGAGAAAAAGAATATGTTATATTATTTATTTGGCTATTTTAAGTTTATATTATAAAAATTTCTTTAAATTTATATCTAAAATGTTCGTAAATTTAATATTTATTCTTCAAATGTTAACTTAAACATGTTTATTTTTAATGGGTCGATTGCATTGCTGTCATTATATTCATAATAAACTTTATAAGTTTTTTTTTTTTTTTATAATAATGACTTTTAAAAATTAGTTAAAAAAAAAAATTTTTTTCGATAATGGCATTTTTTAATAATGATGATTAATGTTTATAGTAAAATAATCTATTTTTTTTTTTTCAATTCCTTGTATTAGCTCACACTCTCCCTAGATATATCTTGTTCCAATTTTCAATCGTTCATAAAATACTTTTTACTCATCCACTCAAGTTCAAATACATTTTTGAATTTGTAGTGGATGACACATGATGTTAATACAGTTTTTTCAATTATTAATTTATTAATTAAATTAAATTAATTAATTTTAGTTTTTTTAGATTTAAGTTGCATGTATCCAATAATAGAGGGCGCCAGATGTAAGAAGAAAACTTCAATTTTATTTGTAAATGTCTTTTCTGTAATATAGTGAAAAAAATAGGAATTGACTATAAAAAAATTTTTTTTTATATTACTTGTTTTTTAATTTAACTCCCTAATTCCCCAAATCGATGTAATACTTCTAATAGTATTTTAATTTAAATATGCAATTACAAAATACAATAATTTTTCAGGTATAACTCACCATTTTGTACACTTCTATAAATTCTCAGTTATTTTTGTTTGGTTTTTTTTCTAAGAAAATACTTAAATTAATGAAAAATAATTTCAAGAAGGTTTTTTAAATTCTTTATGATTTTAAAATATTAATGAACTAGCTATTATTGTAACCATGGTAAAAAAATATTTTATATAAAATTCAAAAGCATTTAAAAATTTTTTTATAACTTTAAAATATAAATTTATTGATATCATTACTTTCATTAAATAAAAAAAAAAAAAACTACTCTCAAAAAGGCACCGACGAGATTCGAACTCGTGATCTCCTGCTTACTAGGCAGGCGCTTTAACCAACTAAGCCACGGCGCCGCTGAATGCGTTATAAAAGGAGGCATATAAAATATTCTTTATCTTGAAAATGCAATAAAAAGAGAAATGTAGAAGAGATAGTGGAATAATGTCATAATAACTTCATCATAAAAAAGAAATATAATTCACTTTCTCATTTCAATAATTTATTTTGACGAATTCTAATTTAATTTGACTCCTTTAAAATAAAAATTACCACCTTAAATTATAAAGAAATAGTAAAAATCATCAAGTAAAAGTGTAATTTCTATAAAATATATTTCCTAAGTTTAAATGAACTTTAAAAAATAGCCTCATTTTCAATGGTTTTTAATTTAGACAAAGGAAGGTTTTTAACATACTGTATTGAGTCAGCTTTCTTGCATGTAATTAACTATTAGTTTCTAATTAACTTGAAGCATTTAATGAAATATAAAAATGGAAGGATTAAAGACAATTAAAAGCAACTTAATTGAAAATTAACTGTTGAAAATAATAGATGATTTTCGTATTTAAAAAAAAAAATTATCGAAAAAATTTTCATTTTTGAAATTCACCAGTTAGACTTATTTTATATTTCTTGTTTAAGGCTTGATAGCATTCTTTAAACAGTATCATTCTGCAGATAAAATGAAATATGCTTAAGATTTATTCCAATATAGTAATTAAAAAGAAGAAAAAAGAGCAAATAATATTGCAGGATATTTTTCATGTAGATTTTTATTTTATAACTTCGACTTTAAATAATGATGATAATAACAATAATAATTCATA
>BPLR01003993.1:0-23296 GCA_021605095.1 Caerostris extrusa | reverse complement strand
AGTTACGTATTGCTATATGACTATTAAATTTTTCTCTCACAGCATGTTAACTACTTATTTAGGTAATATTTTATGCTTTTTTATTAATATACTATAGAAAATTTTAATTATTAATTAGAAGAAATGCAATAAAATAGCAAATGAAATGAAAATTAACAGAAACTTGTAGTACTGACCTCCCAAGAGTAATTCCACTGAGCCATCATCTCATTAAGAAATAATAGAAATTTGAAGCAGGTATATAATACATATAATAATGAGAATCAAATAAAAAAATTGGAACCAAACAAAAAATGAGCACATTTTGTTTGATTTTTCTAAAGGAAAAAGGTGGTTAGATAAAAATAAATAAAACCATCAATAAAGAAAAATATAAAGATTCCGAGTATGGGGAAAGAAATTTACAATGGTGCATAAAATTGTTTCCATCAGAAATGTAAATTAAAATTCCTGATGTAGTTTATTTGTATATTTAAATGAGAGCATTAAAATAGTGACTCGAAACCTTTATGTAAGTAAAAACAACAATGAAATAATTTAAAATTCATTGGAACAAAAGACGGTTCTGAAATGAAAATCAAATATTCAAAATGAACTAAAAACAAATTTAAATTTCTTCATTTCGCGAACTTTGTTTTTCTGTTTTTCAGATCGAGCTTTGTTCAGACTGCAGTAAAAATCGCTTTATTCACGTTATTCTATATGAATGGAAATGCATTTTGTCTCAAAAAAAAAAAAGAACGCATTAGCAGGAATAATTATAACAATTTCCTTTTCATCTCACCTTTTCTTTTCTGTTAAAAAACAAATTGAAGAAAAAAAGGCAGTAGAATACTTTTTTACCATATTTCAAGAATCTTTTTCATTAAAATACACACAATTTCCTTTTGCAAAATAAAAAACGCGATACACTGTATTCGGTATAAAAATCATTATGCTTTTAGAATTAATTCGGACGAACAAAATATTCTGCGCTTTTTTATTTAAAACTATTTTTAGTTTGCAATAAAAAAAATGCTTGTCTCTGTTTTTAGTCAACAAAAAAAGATAATGTAAAACAATTCTTCTTAAATTTCACGAATGGAAATAAATTTTTAATTAAGATATCTCTTGAACTTTTTACGGTATTATTATTTTTTAAACCTAACGTTTTCAAACTGTGTTTGTGTTACATAGAAAGGCTCTATACTTTTATCGTTGACATCAGACGAATACGGAACTCAAAACATTTAATGCTAAAGCAGGTATAATATTTTAAAAATGAAATTACTATTTTTATATTGAGTCCAAAATAACCAAAAATATTTTGAACTATTCGAACTATAACCAATTTGTTAGCTTTGAGATTTGTCAATATTTTGAAAATCGATTTTTTTAAATTTTAATTTTATTTAAATTTTAAAACAATGACGTACAACAATTCTTTTAATTCTTCTTAAATTTTTGCACTTTTCTTCTTTCATTGCATTCTTCTTAAAAGAACTTTTAAATTAAGATATTTCTTGGAAGCTTTTTACGGTATTTATTAAAATTATAAAAAAAAATTCTTCTAAAACACATTCCTGTCACATTCATGTTTTTAAAAAAATCATGTAAAAAAATTTTATAATTAAATTGCACCGATTGAAAGAACCCTTTTTTTTTAAGTAAGATCTATATATATATTGGAAACTTCTATGGTATTATTCAATTCCTTTTATTAGCTCCACTCTAATCTTGTTCAAATTTTCAATCGTTAACGAAATACTTTTTATTTATCCACTCAAGTTCAAATACATATTTTTTTAACTTGTAGTGGATGACACTTGATGTTAATAGAGTTTTCATATATTAATTCAGTAACTAAATTTAATGAATTCATTTTAGTTTTTTAGATTTAAGTTGCATATATCTACCCATAAATGGCGCCAGATAAACTTAAAAAAATGAATGCAAATTATTCATAAATTACTTTCTGCAATATAGTGAAAAAAAAAGTAGGAATTTACTTTTTTATATTACTTGTTTTAAATAATAGTTTTCGTGTTTTTAGTAATTCAGTATGGGTTTAATTTATTAATTAAAAATAATGCAATAAAATAGAAATTAAAATTAAAAAAACCGAAACTTGTACTACTGACGATCACAACTCTGATCACTGGCCCATTATGCTCCATTAAGAAAAGATAGATATAAAGGCAGATATATAATACATATAATAATGAGAATCAAATAATCAATAGAATCGGAAAAAATAAAGCACATTTTATTCGATATTTCTAAAGGAATAAGGCGAATAGATAAAAATACGTCATCAATAAAGAAAGAAATATAAAGATTCCTATCATATGTAGAAAACAATTAACAATATTACATAGTATTGTTTCCATCAGAAATGTATTTTCTGTTAAAATATATATAACAGACAATACAATTATGACTATGAACTAACGAAAATGAAAATTCCTGTTGTATTTTATTTTGAATATTTATTTCGAATATTTTAATATATATAACACTTTATATTCAATATTCATTTTGAGAACCTGAATCGGCAAGTGGCTAGCGCACGGTAGCACGCGTTTCGGGTCCCGGCGGTGCCATGGATGTTTGTAGTGGTTCGAATCCACTTTAAACGATCAGCCCCGATCTAACATGATCGTAGATCGTTGTGGGGGAAGTGTTACTCCGCGTTCAAAGCATATCTTCAAGTTACATGCATCTCCTGGGTAGTGCTATGTGAGCAACGTCGGTGCAGCTCTTGCCTTAAGGCATCAAAGACAACTGTCTATTTTTTTTTGAAATTTTTTTTTTTTTTTTGCATTTTTTATAAGTATTATACATTCTTTTGAATATTTAAATGATAACATTGCAAATAATGATTTGAAGTCTTTATTTTAATTCAAAAAGGAGTAATTTAAAATTCATTGGAACAAAAGACGATTCTCAAATGAAAATAAAATTCGCCAAAGAACAGAAAACAAATTTGTTTTCATTCACAACATTGTTTTTCGTAAAAGCACATTATGCTTTTAGAATTAATTCGGACGAACATAATATTGTGTGCTTTTTATTTTAAACTATTTTTGTTTGTAATAAAAAATGCTTGTCTGTTTTAAGCCAACTAAAAAAATATATAACAATGTAAAACAATTCTTCTTAAATTACACGGATGGAAAGAATTTTTTAATTAAGATATCTCTTGAAGCTTTAATGGTGTTATTTTTTAAAAACTTAACGTCTGTTCAAACTGTTCTTACGTTACATAGAAAAACTTCTCTGTACTTTATCGCTGACATTAGATGAATAAGGCACTCAAACAATTTAATGTTGTAGCAGGTACAAAATTTTAAAAATTAAAAATATATTTTTTTTATATTCAATACAAATAACAAATAATAGTTTGAACTATTCGAACTATGACCAATTTAGTTATTTTTGAGGTTTTTCAAGATTTCGAAAAACCGATTTTTTTAATTGTGTATGATATTTATATTACTTAAAATAGCAATGCAGATAAACCTAAAATAATAATAATAAAAATAATTTAAATAAATTCTACCTGTTACTCGGTAAAAGTTATATAGTAGTCATAAAATGTATATTATTTAGTATACCTAAGAAGATATCATATATATATGTATATATATGTGTGATAACCTATATAAAAATATATGTCTAATAATATACGTGTTATATTATTAGATATAAATATAACATATATCTCATATATGTATATACTTTGTATGTTATTCAGTATACAAAGTATGACTATTCAATTTTTTTCTCTCGAAATGAGGTATCTACTTATTTCTGGTAATTGTTTGCGTGTTTTAGGAATTCTCTACGGTTTTAATTTATTAATTAAAGGAATTTCATTAAAATAGAACTTAAAAATAAAAAAAATAACCGAAACTTGTAGTACTGGTCAACACAATGCTAATCACTGTGCCATAAAAAAAAAAGAAAATAAGGTAGCTATATAATTCGCATAGTAATGGTAATCAAAATAACGATAAAAGCCAAACATAAAATTATCACATTTTATTCAATTTTTCTGAAGGAAAAAGTGACTAGACAAAAATATGTCATAAATAACGAAATAAATAACAAAATTCCGATCCTATGTGGAAAGAAATTTAAAATATAGTGCATAGAATTGTTTCCCTCAGAAATGTACTTTCTGTTAAAATATATATATATAACTTAAAAACAATTATGATTATGAAACCATGAAAATGAAAATCCTCGATGCATTTTATTTCCGAATATTTACATGTCAGCATTTTGAATAATTATTCGAAACCTTTATTTAATGCAACAACGAAGTAATTTAAAATTCATTGGAACAAAAGATGGTCCTGAAATGAAAAATAAATTATTCAAAAAGAACTAAAAACAAATTGAAATTTCTTCCTTTCGCGAACTTTATTTCCTTTCAGATGCGAGCTTTGTTTAGGCTGTGGTAAAAATCGCTTTATTTATGCTATTCTTTGAATGAAAATGCATTCTGTCTCAAAAGAAAAGAACGCATTAGCCGGAATAATTATAACAATTCATTTTTTTTTTATCTGATATTCTTTTATCATTAAAAAAACAATTTGAAGAAAAAAAGGGCCGTCGAATTACTTTTTTATTTTCATGTTTTCAGAATCCGTTTCTTTAAAATACACACAATTTCCTTCTAAAAAAACAAAAAGCAAGACAGTATAAAGCACATTATGCTTTTGGAATTAATTTGGAAGAACATAATATTCTTTGCATTTTTATTTAAAACTATTTTTGTTTGCAGTAAAAAATGCTTGTCTCTGTTTTTAACCAACGAAAGAAGAAATAATAATGTAAAACAGTTCTTCTTAAATTGCAAAGATGGAAAGAACTTTTTTTAATTTAGATATCTCTTGATGCTTTTATGGTATTATTTTTAAAAAGAACGTCTTTTCAATCTGTGTTTGCGTTACATAGAAAAAAAGCTTCTCTATACATTATCGCTGACATCAGATGAAGACAAAAATCAAAAAAATTTAATATTGAAGCTGGCACAAAATTTAAAAAATAAAATTATTATATTTTTATACAGTACAAAAAAAAATAATATTTTGAACTATTCCAACTATATCCATTTTGTTAATTTTCGAGATTTTTCAGATTTTGAAAAATCGATTTTTAAAATTGCGATTAATGATGATGAACCAATTTAAATAAAAACTTTTTTTGTATAAATTGCACTTGTTACGCAGTAGGAGTTATATGTTATTCAGTATACAAAATATACTTTAATTTTTTTCTTAAAACGAGATATATCTATTAGTTTTAGGTAGCAGTTTATATTCCTTTAGAGTTTCAATGCAGCCTGATGATCAATCGTCTAGCGTTCTGGCATTTGGTACCACAAACTTCAGGTTCGAATCCTGGCTGTGGCATGGATGTATGCTAGCGCCTCGGAATCCACTTTAAACTGTAGGCACCAGACTAAAGACTAAAGTCCGCATAAAATGACCGCAGCGACAAATCAAACTAACATTGATTAAACAAACTAGCTGAAACTTTGACGTGAAAGGTAGTATTCTGCACTGGAGCTTCAGACATTTAGCAAATTCAACGTTATTAATCAAATTTAAATTCAAAAAAGGAACCTGATTTATTGCTTTTACATAAAACATGGCAGTTGGACACGAATATCTCTGAGATGTCATCTTCCCAAGCTAATTAAAGATCAATCCAGTATAAAATCCATCTAGAACAATAAATGAAACTAGAAATAAGCACAATTTATCCGGTTTCCCTAAAGGAAATAGGTGACTAGATAAAAATAGGTCATCAATCAAGACAGAAATATAAAGATATCAATTATATGGGGAAAGAAATTTACAATATTGCCTTGAATTGTTTTCTTCAGAAATTCATATATATTTTCTTCAGAAAATATATATAACAAAGAATGCAATTATGACTACGAAAATAATGGAAATAAAAATTCTTGTTCTACTTTTATTTTGAATATTTAAATGACAGCATTGTAAATAATGACTCGAAACTTTTATTTTAATACAACAATGGAATAATTTAAAATTCCTTGGAAGAATAGACGGTTCTCAAATGAAAAAAAAACATCCAAAGAGAACCAAAAACAAATTTATCCAAAATATTCCTTCAGATTGTTGATGATATCACCAAAGAGTTAACAATTGATAACGTACAACGCAGAGAATAATTGGGTTGTTGCAGAATTCCATTTTTGTGTCCGTTACTTTCTGACATATTCAGAAAACGTGTTACAGTATGATCTATTCATAACTACACCCACCAGAAAGAACATGTGAGATAGTATACAAGTACATATGAGTACAAGTACATATGTATGTACATATGAGATAGTATTCTTTCTATTATATTTATTATTCAAACATTTTTTAGATTGAGGTTTGCACTTCATCCAAGTTTTATTGGAGAAAGGTCATATTTCTTCTTTGATGGAACGTCAGCAGACGATAAAAAAAAATGTTAGGAATCCTTTATGTTCTACGAAATAACATTATATCAGAATATTAGAATGCATTTTATTCCTTTCTGTTATTATATTGAAAGAATTTTTTCTGTGATATAGGACACGTTTTTTATTGCATGTTCAAAAATAGAACGTCTTTTATTCCGAAACCGAATGCAGTACATTTTTCCAGATACACATAATGCAGGAGATTCTTTCAAAAATGGTTAAAAATAAAATTCTAACATTTTGGAAATAAATAAATGTTCATTATATTTTTATTCTGAGACTGATAGTCGATGGACTGCTCTAATCACTCGGTGCCATGGATGCAGGTAGTGGTTTGGAATCCACTTTAAACCGTATGTCCCGGTCTTTTAATGCAACAACGAATTAATGTTGATTTGCAAATTCATTGGAACAAAAGACTTTCCTGAAATGAAAATAAATTTCTCAAAAAGAATTAATAACAAATTGAAATTTCTTCCTTTTTCGCGAACTTTACACTGAAGTGACAAAAGTCATGGGATAGCAATATGCAAATTTTTCAGATGGCAGTAGCATCGCGTAGAACAGGTATAAATGCGCAGTGCTTTCGCGAGCTTTCATTTCTGTACAAGGTATTCATGTGAAGAGGTTTTGACGTGATGATGACCGCACGACGGGAATTAACAGACTTTGAACGCGGAATGTTAGTTGGAGCTAGACGCATGGGTCATGCCATTTCGGAAATCGTTGGGAATTCAACATTCCCAGATCCACTGTGTCAAAGAGTGTGCCGAGTATGAAATTTCAGGCATAACATCCACCATGGACAGCGCAGTGGTCGACCGCCTGCACTTAACGACCGAGACCGGCGACGTCTGCAAAGAGTCGTAAATTCTAACAGACAAGCAACACTGCGTCAAATAACCGCAGAAATCAATGTGGGACGTACAAGGGACTTGTCTGTTAGAACTGTGCGGAGAAATTTGGCTTTCTTGGGCTATTCCAGCAGAAGACCGACTCGAGTGCCTTTACTGACAGAACGACATCGCTTGCAGCGACTCTCGTGGGCACGTGAGCATATCGGTTGGTCCCTAGATGAATGGAAAACCGTGGCCTGGTCCGATGAGTCACGATTTCAGTTGGTAAGAACTGATGGTAGGGTTCGAGTGTGGCGCAGACCCCACGAAGCCATGGACCCAAACTGTCAGCAAGGCACTGTTCAAGCTGGTGGTGGCTCCGTAATGGTGTGGCTGTTTTTCATGGCATGGACTTGGTCCTCTGGTGCGACTGGACCGAACATTGACTGGAAATGCTTATGTTCAGCTACTTGGAGATCACTTGCAGCCATTCATGGATTCATGTACCCAAACAACGATGGGATTTTTATGGATGACAATGCGCCATGTCACCGGGCCACAACTGTTCGCGATTGGTTTGAAGAACATTCTGGACAATTCAAAGAATGATCTGGCCACCTAGATCGCCCGACATGAATCCCATCGAGCATTTATGGGACATCATCGAGGGTCTGTTCGTGCCCAAAATCCTGCACCATCAACGCTTTCACAATTATGGACGTCTATCGAGACAGCATGGCTCAATATTCCTGCAGAAAAAAACTTCCAACGACTTGTTGAGTCCATGCCACGTCGAGTTGCTGCACTTCGCCGGGCGAAAAAGGGGCCAACACGATATTAAGAGGTATTCCGTGACTTTTGTCACTTCAGTGTATTTCATTTCAGATGCGAGCTTTGTTCAAACCGCAGTGAAAATCGCTTTATTCGTGCTATTCTATGAATGGAAATGCATTCTGTCTCAAAGAAAAGAACGCCTTAGCAGTAATAATTATAACAATTCCTTTTTTATCTGACCTTCTTTTATCAATAAAAAACAATTTGAAGAAAAAAAGGCCGTCGAATTACTTTTTATTTTCATGTTTTCAAGAATCACGTTTCTTTAAAATACACAAATTTCTTCTAAAAAATAAAAAGGCAATACAGTATAAAGCACATTATGCTTTTTGGAATTAATTTGGAAGAACATAATATTTTTTGCATTTTTGCTTAAAACCATTTTTGTTTGCAATAAAAATGCTTCTCTCTGTTTTTAGTCAACGAAAGAAGAAATAATAATGTAAAACAGTTCTTAAATTGCACGGATGGAAAGAACTTTTTAATTAAGACATCTCTTGGAAGCTTTTATGGTATTATTTTTAAAGAAGAAACTTAACGTCTTTTCAAACTGTGTTTGCGTTACATAGAAAAAGCCTCTCTATACATTATCGCTGACCTCAGATGAAGAGAAAACTCAAAAAATTTAATATTGAAGCTGGCACAAAATTTAAAAAATAAAATTATTATATTTTTATATACAGTATATAAAAAAAAAATAATATTTTGAACTATTCCAACTATATCCATTTTGCTTATTTTCGAGGTTTTTCCAGATTTTGAAAAATCGATTTTTTAAAATTGCGATCAATTATGATGAACCAATTTAAATAAAGACTTTTTTAATAAATTACACTTGTTACGCTGTAGGAGTTATATGTTATTCAGTATACAAAATATACTTTAATTTTTTTTTTTCTTAAAGCGGATATCTATTAGTTTTAGGTAGCAGTTTATATTCCTTTAGAGTTTCAATGCAGCCTGATGATCAATCGTCTAGCGTTCTGGCATTTGGTACCACAAACTTCAGGTTCGAATCCTGGCTGTGGCATGGATGTATGCTAGCGCCTTGGAATCCACTTTAAACTGTAGGTACCAGGCTAAAGGCTACAGTGTGCATAAAATGACCGCAGCGACAAATCAAACTAACATTGATTAAATAAACTAACTGAAACTTGGACGTGAAGTTACTACCTTTCACGAATACTTACGTGGAATGAGAATACTTTCTCCACTGGAGCTTCAGAGATTTAGCAAATGCAACGTTATTAATCAACTTTAAATTCAAAAAAGGAACCTGATTTATTGCTTTTACATAAAACATGGCAGTTGGACACGAACATCTCTGAGATATCATCTTCCCAAGCTAATTAAAGATCAATCCAGTATAAAATCCATCTAGAACAATAAAATGAAACAAGAAATAGCACAAGTTATCCGGTTTTCTCTAAAGGAAATATGTGACTAGAAAAAAATAGGCCATCAATCGAGACAAAAATATAAAGATATCAATTATATGGGGAAAGAAATTTACAATATTGCCTAGAATTGTTTTTCTTTAGAAAATATGTATAACAGAGAATGTAATTATGACTACGAAATTATGAAAATAAAAATTCTTGTTCTACTTTATTTTGAATATTTAAATGACAGCATTGTAAATAATTACTTGAAACCTTTATTTTAATACAACAATGGAATAATTTAAAATTCCTTGGAAAAATAGACGGTTCTCAAATGAAAAAAAAAACATTAGAAAAGAACAAAAACAAATTGATTCAAAAAACCCCTTCAGATTGTTGATGATATCACCAAAGAATTAACAATTGATAACGTACAACGCAGAAAATAATTGTGTTGTTGCAGAATTCCATTTTTTGTGTACTTTTATGTATTGCTTTCCATTATTTTCTGACATATTCAGAAATGTGTTACAGTATGATCCATTCATAACTACGAGCATTACATTGTATGTACATATGAGAAAGTATTCTTTCTATTATATTTATTATTCAAACCTTTTTAGATTGAGATTTGCTCTTCATCCAATTTTTATTGGGAATAAGGTCCTATTTCTTCTTTGATGGAACTTTTACGTCAACAGACGCTAAAAAAACATGTTAGGAATCCTGTATGTTCTTCGAAATAACATAATATCAGAATGCATTTTATTCCTTTCTGTTATTATATTGAAAGAATTTCTTCTGTGATCTAGGACACGTTTTATTGCATATTCAGAAATAGAACTATCTCTTATTCCGAATTCGAGAACAATTCGTTTTTCCAAGTACATATATAGAAAGATTCATGATATATGGTGATATCCTTCTGTTTTACAACATTTTGGATTTTTCATAAATGTTTTTTGTGATGGTCAGTGACTAGTGCTCTGGCGCTCAGTGCCACAGGTTTCGAGTTCGAGTCCCGGTGGTGCCATGGATGCTTGTAGTGATTTGGAATCACACTTTAAAAATGTAGGTCCCGGTCAAATATTCATATTAGCATCTTAGAAACGGCCTACTGCGATCATGGAGGGTAGGGAGTAAGGTTGACAATCCTACTCCATAACATCAAAACATCTCCTGTCGAGAAATGTGCTAGTAGGCAGACGCTCTTGGACCACCGTTGGCCTCTTGCGCCCCTGATGATGAAAATAAGGATGTGACGTGTTTGTTATTTTTATCTTAATTTTTCTCAGCCCTTCATGTACAGATGTAGTCATTAGTATATTCAAGGGCATGCACTGTTACTAATACTAGGAAAATGCTGGTTAATTGGTTTGGTTTGTCGCTCTACTTACATCTTGTGCAGACGAGGGCTAAACAGACCGTGATCTACAGTTTAAAGTGGATTACGAACCACTCACAAGCATCCTGGCCACCACCAAGATTCGAACCTGAAGCCTGTGGTATTAGAGGCCAGAACGCTAGCCAATTGGGCACCAGGCAGCAAAATGCTGATTAAAGCTGAGGAACTTTATTATTGGTTGTTGAACATCAAAGGGGCTCATGTATATTAAGAACAAACAGACGCTGGGGCATGAAGGCAGGGGGTATATTTGGGGATTTTGCTCCTTCATTTACATGTCGTATGAGAGAAAAACCAGAAAACTCCTCTTAGGCAGATTGAATGTTGTGATATATATCACACTCATCACAACATTTGGTATAGCTTCACAAATAGGAACTGCATATTTTAACACTTTTTCTTTTTTTCTTTCTCCATGCCTCATCTCTGTACCTACTTGTATGCAGACTATGCCAGTTAGAAATGTAAAAGGTTGATATATCGGTAGGCCTCAGTGAAAACCACGAAGGACAATGGGAACTACCTGCAGAGCCATGAATTTTTTTGAATTTCTGTATCTGTTTCTTACAGTTTATAAATAAACATACTACTGGTGTCATACTTCTATCTATTGGCGTTTCGGTTATTAGGGGGAATATAGTGCCTGTTTTGAGGAAATTTAGTAGAAATTAACCCACATAAGTGTGTCGTAGGCGAGATAATTGGCTTAATCTTTGAATTATCTCTGACTTAGTCAGCCTGAATAAGCCTTAGGTTTCTATTACAAAATTTAATACATATATATATATTGAGTAAATTTAAATTTATTTGAATTTCGGTTGGATCCTGCAGTCTTTCACTTTACAAAATATGTTTTGTTTGATCCCACTTGGCTGGCCAAATACGTACTCATGATTGAAGGGGAAGGAAGCAGTTTTCACCCGTTTACTTTGGCTCCGTGAAACTCATAGGAGACTGGGACCTATGTTCAAAGGACAAGAACTTTGACCTTGCAGAGCTATTATCCACTGAAGCCTCAGAGATTCAGCTAATTTCAGCGTTATTATTCAACGTTAACTGCAAAAAGAAACCTGATTTATGACTTTTACATAAAATAATGCAGTTGGACACGAATATCTCCGAGATGACATGCTTTCTACCTAATTAAAGGCCAATCCTGCATAAATGCCATTTACAGCAATAAAAACAAACAGCAAATAAGGATATATTATCTAATTTTTCTAACGGTAAATGGTGACTAGTTAAAAATAAGACAAATAATAATAAATTTTTCTAAATTTAAAGGTAGAATCACCGCAGTTCTCCAGTTTCGAAAATGTTTTCAAATGAGAAGAACTTTGGACTTGCGGGGGTTATTCACCACTGGAACATCAATAATTTTGTAAAGTCAACGTCATTAAAGGTAAAAATAGAAACCTGATTTTGCTTTTACATAAAACACAGCAGCCTGACACGAACCTCTCCAAGGTAGCTTTATACCCAGCTAATAAAATGTCAATCCGGCATATATGTAATCTAAGACAATAAAATCAAACAACAAATAAGGACATTTTATCTATTTTTTTCTAAAGGAAAAAGGCGAATAGATAAAAATAAGTCATCAATAAAGAAAGAAATATAAAGATTACGATCATATGTGGAAAGAAATTTACAATAGTGCATAGAATTGTTTCCATCAGAAATGTATTTCCTGTTAAAATATATATATACTTAAAAGACAATTATGATTATGAAACCATGAAATGAAAAAACCTGTCGTATTTTACTTTGAATATTTAAATTACAAATTTAAATAATGACTCGAAACCTTTATTTTAACGCAACAATGAAGTCATTTAAAATTTATTGGAACAAAAGACGATTCTCGCATGAAAATAAAATATTCAAAATGATCAAAAAACAAATTTAAATTTCTTCCTTTCGCGAACTTTGTTTCCTTTCAGATGCGAGCTTTGTTTAGACTGCAGTAAAAATCGCTTTATTCATGTTATTCTATGAATGGAAACGCGTTCTCTCTCAAAAGAAAAGAACGCATTAGCTGGAAATAATTATAACAATTCCTTTTTTCATCTCACCTTTTTTTTTCTTTAAAAAACAATTTGAAGAAAAAAGTCCGTCGAATTGCTATCTTTTTAATATTTCAAGAATCCATTTCATTAAAATACACACAATTTCCTTCTAAAAAACAAAAACGCAAAACACTGTTTTCAATACAATGCACATTAGTATGCTTTTAGAATTAATTCAAGCGAAAAACTTTTTTGTTTACAATAAAAAGCTTGTCTCTGTTTTTAGGCAACGAAAAAAAATAATAATGTAAAATAGTTCTTCTTAAATTGCACAGTTGGAAAGAACTTTTTAATTAAGAAATCTCTTTACGGAAGCTTTTACGGTATTTTTTAAACTTAACGTCTATTCAAATTGTACTTGTGCTCCATAGAAAAAGCTTCTCTATATTTATTCGCTGACATCAGATGAATTTCGAACTCAAAACGCTTTAATGGGGAAGAAGGTGCAAAACATGAATGATGTTAAGGTTGAACTAATTAATGTTGTATACAGTTGAATAATGTTGAAACAGGTGCATAATTTTAAAAATAAAATTATTATTTTTTAAATTCAATCTAAAATGATAAATAATATATAACAGACAACTATACAACTATTCAAACTATGACTAATTTGGTAATTTTGACTTTTCAAGATTTTGAAAAATTGATTTATATTTAATTGAGCATTATATTAATATTTAAATGATGTAGCAGCGCCGTGAGCTCAAAATAATAATAAAAAATATTTTTAAAATAAATTTCACCTTTTACTCGGTTAAAGTTATATGCTACTCAGTATACAAAAATATAAATATTTACTTTTTTTCTCTCAAAATTAGATATCGACTAATTTTAGGTAATTGTTTTTTTGTGTTTCAATATTTTTCTATGATTTTAATTTATTGATTAAAATAATCACAATAAAATAGTAGTTAAAATAATAAACAATAATTAAATGGCAACAAAAATAACAATGAAAATACATATTTTTTTTACTTCTTTTTCTGCCCTTCTATTTATATATTTATAAAATAAGAGACCTCTTTGAATGAAGCATTACTACAATAATTATACGAATTATTGCAATTATATGAATATTAGCAGGTGATCAAGTATTTTAAAATATTATTGTCAACAATTTTACGTTGTGTATCAGAAATAGTTGCCATCAGAACAATTATTCATCAGGGCATTATACTTCTCAGTGTTATCGCACTTGATGAACAGGTGTTGAGTTGAGATATTTCCATGTGCACAATATTTCTTCCTGCATCCTGCTCTATTTCCACAATGTTATGATTTCTTTTTGTGGTTGCTATGAGTGATAGCGTCATCTGTACTTAGCAATATTCTAATAGTTTATATCTTAATAAAATTTATTGATAAATAGGGCAATACATCATTTACATCAACAATAATTTTCTATTAACAATTTAATCGTAGCATAATCAAGTTATAAAATCTATTCCAAATGTAGTCTATGAATTTGAAAATTAAAATAGAACAAACAATAATCTGAATGCTCTGTAATTAAAAAAATATACATACAGGGTGAATATAATTAAAGTCCCACTTTCAAAATGCTGTAAAAGAAGAAACACTCGTCACAATGAGTTCAACAAATTTGAACTGAAGATATTTGAAGAAGGGGGAAACGGTACTGCATCAAAAAATTTTCAAAGTTTATTAACATATGGCACTGTAAGCGGCATAAGGCATGTGAATGTCACCTGCCAGTGATAATGTTGAATAATGTTTTATTAATGGTTAATGTTTTTTATGTCATTATTTAATGTTTATTATGTGATTAATGTTTTCTTATAATGCTGCCAGTGATATTCTAAATTGAAATGACAACGAATTTGGCATGAGTCATTGAAACCAACTGTAGTGCTCAATGTGCTGGATTATTTCAGTTTTTCGACTGGAAAAAAAAGGACTTCCATGTCATTCAACAGTTGTGACACTGTGAGTGGAAAGCTTTTTTGACGACATACCATTTCCCCATTCTTCAAATACCTTCAGTTCAAATTTGAACGCATTGGGACGAGTGGACTTTTTTTACAACAGTTTGAATGTGGGACTTTAATTATAATCACCACATTGTAATTAATATTGTATATTGTTGTATATTAATTTCAACTAGCAATTTTAATCTTTCTAAATCTGCATATAGGAGAGTTCATTAAATATCAATCAAAATCTTTCACATAATTTATATTGTTTCTGCGATAGTTGGAGTTTATAATATTTTTCAAACAGAATTCAAAGGCAACTTAATTCAGTATACATAGATTATAATTTACACTACATATGTATTAATTAAAACACCTGTTAAATTAATTTTCGAACAAAAATATCTTAAAGTACTTTAATTCTGTCGCATTAATACACGTAAAATTCTCACAAGTTATAATTAATTATTTAGTCTTGGAAAAACTAAATATTTTATGAATTAAATGTATAATTTTAAATATATCTTTTTAAACAATTAATTGTGTAACTGAAATTCATTGTTAGCATTTAATTTTCTTCGTGTATTTAATATTAAGGGAACAGAAAAGTAATGGATTCTTAAATAAATGTAAAAGTTTGGGATACAAGATTTAATAGTTCTTGCATATACTTAATTTTCATATAAGTTTTTAAATGAAAAAAAATTTAAACAAAGTTAAAAATTTAATGTAAGATTTAACTAATAATTTTTAAATAAATTGTTTACTCCTTACAAAAAGTGGAATTTTCACATCATAAAATATTTCAAAAATTTTTGGGAAAAGAGTTTTTTTTAGTATTTGATTGCAGACATAAGACATATATTTACCAATATTTTATTTTTCAAAAGATATTATCATTTTCTTAATCCATGATAAAAATAATCTTACTCTGTACTGCAATGGATGTCTGGTTTTCATTACGGCGGTGCTCAGTTTTTTATTAACTTTTCACTTTTCTTTTACTACAGTATGCTTTCATTTTGTAATTTTAATTCCTTTCCTTCTGTAATTTTTTTGATCCCTCTTAATATTTTTAACTAGTTTATTTATTTGTAATTTTTATTCAATTAATTATCTACTTTTTTTCTATAAATTTAAAATTTTTTCACACTGGTAATGAGCTGAGACCAATCGACAAGAACCCTATTTTTTCCAGGACGTAGGTTTATGGTCGTTGTGCGACTAATGCACTCCGAAAATCTACAACTCACTAATTACGTATTTTTGCTTGTATTTAAATTAGGATGTGTTGTTGTTTATTCCCTTGATTTAGAGTCCTAAGGCTGCTGCATCAATAGATCGCTGCATCAATAGATCGTAAACGGTCATCCCCTTATTCAACAGAATCCCCTTATTTCCTCCTTCTGAAGGACCAATGCTTTCCTCTGTATTCATTATAGCGGTGCACAGTTTTGTATTAACTTTTCTCTTTTCTTTTTGCTACAGTATGCTTTCATTTTATAATTTTAATTCATTTCCTTCTGTAATTTTTTTATCTCTCTTTATTTTTAACTAGTTTGTTTATTTGCAATTATTATTCAATTAATTATCTACTTTTCTAAAAATTAAAAAATTTTCCCACTGGAAATGAGCTTAGACCAATCGGCAAGAACCCTATTTTTTCCAGGATGGAGGTTTATGGTCGCTGCACGACCAATGCACTTCGAAAATCTACAACGAATAGAAAACTAACCTTAATCTAAAAATATTACGTTCATTTTTTTGCATTAATCTTTTATTTAATTCTATGGAATAATTAAAAACATATTAATTAAAATAAATTTTGTAGGGTTGTAAAAATAACTCGACAAAAATATCTAAGAAATAGTCTTTAAAAAAACATTCAAATATATAAATATATATATAGTGATTGCAAATAAAAGTTAAAATTTCCCATGAACTTGTAAGTGGCCCTCTTCTTAAAAGCATTATTGGTCTAATATATGCCGAGACCTTACAATATATATATATGTAAAAGCAAAATGGTAACTAAAGCGCCACCTTAGATCCTGATATTTTAATTAACCTTTAACCTTTTTGAAATATTTATAATTGAATAACATGATTCTGATTTTAAAATGTTAATAAAACTTTATTTTAATTTATATAAACGGTTTATATATTATGTTGCAAGTTAATAAAATTGTATTTTGAAATGTATTGCAACTCTGTAATTCGTAGTTACATAAATCGACGATACTGTAGGCAAAAAATTGCTTATATATATTTATATTACAAATATATTATGTATACATTTGCTTTTATATATTTATTTTATTCATACATTCCCAACTTTTCTTATAATAAATTAGGAACCTCATTTAAAGTAAAAAGAATGCCAATGTACCAAAGTATAGAATTTAGAGAAGAAAATAGCCTCTTAAATCTCGATTTAAATAATGGTAAGTCTTTATCCGGTTTTTAAAAATATATTTAGAAATATCCACGTAACAAAAGAAGTATACGATAGAAAGTATTTACGAACAATTCTTATTCAAGTAAAAAAAAATTCTCTGCAATGGAAAGATATACAAAAAAATTAAAAATGGCGCTATTTATTTTTTAATGGGGCCATTTAATTACCATTATATTTATCATTTGTATAACAAGTATTTGGCGTGTCTGTCTGAAGTAAGGAATTGCAAAGCATAAGATTTCAATTTTTGTGATATTAATTAATTTACTGGAATGGTAAAAGTTTCTTAATTTTTTTTCTTTTTTTGTGGAAACATTAATTCTACGTGCTTGAATTGTTGCAAGTTTTCTTATAAGGCTTCAAAAGTAATTATTTTAGTATTTTTTTTTAGAATTTTCTAAAAGAAGCAATTAAATTATCTGATAAAGTTGAAGTTTAAAGTGTTTTGCAGTGAAGCCTGATCCATTTATAGCCCATTTAGTGTTAATTCCTTTAATTATCAAATACAAATTATACTAATTGAAAGTAAAAATTTAGGATTAGTGCAATAGAGAAAATAATTACGTGATTAATATTTTATTTGTTTTTTAATAAAGATTATTTATCATAAACTGTCAATCGAAAATAATTTAACAGAAACAAAATTTAAACAAACATTTATCGAGAATAACCCAATAGAAAATATTAAAAGTTATGAATTTTTGCTGTTTATCTAAAAATTATATTATTTATCTGTACATTTATTTATTTATTTACCTATAAATTTTTGTTAATCATCTAAAAATTATATTATTTATCTATAAATCAATTTATTTATTCATCTATAAAACTTTGTTATTCATAGATAAATATTTTAGTTAACTTAATGAGTCGCCTATTAATTAATCGTCCTAGCAATGTAAACTATGCGTTACCATAGGTTCATTAAGCAGATTGATGGAGACCTTTATAATATATTTTTTCAAATCCTTCTATTAGCTCCCACTCTCCCTATATATATCTTGTTCAAATTTTCAATCGTTCATAAAATACTTTTTTATTCATCCACTCAGGTTCAAATACATTTTTTGAACTTGTAGTGGATGACACTGGATGTTAATACAGTTCTTTTCAAACGTTAATTCCGTAATTAAATTTAATTAATTAATTTCAGTTTTTTTTAGATTTAAGTTGCATATATCTAACAGTAGATGGCGCCAGATAAACTGAAAATGAAAAGAAAATTATTTATGAAGGACTTTCTGCAATACAGTGAAAAAAAAGTAGGAATTGACATAATTTTTTTATTACTTTGTTATAAATATATTTATCATTTCCTGCATGATAAACTCTAAGATTCACACATCTCTGGGTTCCTTACTGAAACATACATGTGCAAGTTTCACCTAATAGGGGAACATTTCCCGATTGCACTCCCACCTGACAACGCGAATCCGTCAACTGCATCATTATCGACATAATTTCGGGCCCCATTAATCATCGTAGGGCCCCGTTCCGCGCAATGAGTTGACGGGGGATTAGGTCACATCGAATTCTGAATAATTCCCGGTCACAGCACCTGAGCTAATTAGCAGCGGAGATGAATCTGCCACGAATTATCGCTCTGCTCGTTGAATATTTAGACGAACCGTTCATGGCAACTGAATCGCAATTCATATCTCCGGACCGGAATTATGTTTGGACACAGTAGTAAAAGTGGTATTATTTTTGTGTTGTTATGTTGTATATGACCTAGTGTTATAGCTTTATAGCTGCAATAAAACATTCCCTCAAATAAAATAAGTAAAAGTTTAAAATTATTTTTCAAAAAGGTTCATATTCTCTTATACTATGAGAAACATTCTCTTCAAAAACTCCTATTTATAATAAACATTTTTTAATGTTATTTTAAGAAGGGATATTTAAAATTTGCATGAAATATGTGTTGATAAGACTAACAGATTTCCATCATAAAGTTCCATGTTCTGTATTAAATTTGTAATTGTTGGCCTTCAGAACGTTTGTTATTTATATTTTCTTTATATATGAATATTTTATTTATACATATTATATACATATGTATATATTTTTTATTATGTTTACTATTTGTATATATTGAATAATCTGTTTAGAGGGTTAGGCGCTAATATTTTAATACATATGATTCCAACAAAGTATTTATAAATTTCAATTTTCATAGATAATGGTTTCGAAAATGTGAGATACAAATATACTCTGGATAATTAGATAATTATTGATAATTAATTTAGTTTACCTAGTGAGTTAGCTAAGAATTTGATTGATCGTCCTCTAGCAGTGAAAATTATGTGTTACCATAGGTTCATTAAGTCGATTGATGGAAATGTTTACAATAGTTTTTATTTTTATCATCCCTGTATAATGAACCTAGGATTCACCCCCAGCTCTGGCGTCTTACTGCAGCATATAGTATGTGTGCAGGTTTCACCTAATAGGGGAACAGTTCACGATTACACTCCCACCTGACAACGCGAATCCGTCAATTGCATCATCGACATAATGTTGGGCCCCATTAATCACCGTAGGGCCCCGTTCCGTGCGTGGGGGGCTGACGGAGGATTACGTCCCATCGAACTCTGAATAATTCCCGGTCGCAACACCTGAGCTAATTATCGGAGCAGATGAATTGCCGCGAATGATCACTTGCTCGCTGAATTTATAGACGAACCGTTCACGGCAAACTGAATCGCAGTTCATATCTCCGGACCGGAATTACGTTTAGCCATGGTAGTAATATAGTCAACAAGTTGTAAGGCTGAATAAATTAGTTGTTTATAATTGATTTTTGAATTTCTGCATTAATGAAATGGTTGCATGTCTTATCATTTTGTGCTGTTATGACCCGCCGGGAATTATGTTTTGTGCCCGCCCATAATTACAGTGAAGTGGTCAACAAGTTGTAAGGTGGACTGAATTAGCCGTCGATATAATTAGTCAGAATAAATTAACAGTTGATAATTGTTTTTTGAATTTCGTCAATTGCTTATTGAAACATGTCCTACTAATTTGTGCCTTTTGATAGTATGGAGTCGTTGATTCAACAAAAAAATTCCACCATAGTAAAATAACTAAAAGTTTAAAATTATTTTTAAAAATATGATATGCGAGATATTATTCTCGAAATAATTAATAGTCTAGAGTGTTAAGAAGCAAAATTTTGTATAGATTCAAACCAAATATTCATCAAATTTTCTATTTTCGAGGCAGTTATTTTAGTTTCTTACCTTAGCTGATTGGTTACAATTCATAAATTATCCTCTAGCAATGTGAGATACGACTATACCTGGAATAAACTGTTTAGAGGGATTTGGTGCTGATATTTTAATGCATATGATTCCAAAAATATTCGTAAATTTAATTTTCATAGATAATTATTTTAGTTACCTAGTGAGTGAGTGTTATAAATTTAATTAATCGAGATACACATATACCTTTGGCAACGTGAGAGATGCATATACTGGGTGTAAGAGTTTTAGAGAAATAGGAGTATATTTTAATGCATATGATTCCAAAAAATGCTACGTAAATTTATTTCCACATAGATAATTATTTAAGCCACTAGTTAGTCGGCTATGAATTTAAATGCTTGTCTTTACAGTAAGGAAACTATTGATATAATGAATAGATGTAAATGTAGATGTAAACTGCTGCAATGTTACCTGCAAGATAAACTCTAGGATCACCACCCATCTCTGACGTCATACTGCAAAGTATATGTGCAGGTGTCACCTAATAGGGAAAATCTTACGATTACAGTCCCACGCGAATCCGTCAAATGCGTCATTATCGACATCATTTTGGGCCCCATTAATCACCGTGTAGGGCCCCAATTTGTGAGGGGTTGACAGGGGATTGCGTCACATCGAACCCTTGAATAATTCCCGGTCGCAGCATCTGGAACTAATCAGCGCCGTATGAATCTCGCCCTGAATTATGGCTCTTGCTCACTGAATTTACAGACGAAACGTTCATGGCAAATCCGAATCGCAAATTCATGCATTCTGGACCGAATGTGGTGTTTGGTTACGGTAGTAGGCTCAATAAGCTGTAAGTGAAACAAATTAGCTGTTTATAGTTGGTTTGAATTTCGCAATTGGGTAAATATGCATATCTAATTATTTGATATTTTATGGTGTATATGGCCGTGTCTCCAAACAAAATTCCAATGGAATGAAATACTAAAAATATAAAATTAGTTTAAAAGGTGTGTTATATTGGAGATAAGAACATACTGGGATAATCAAGCTTAGTGGGTTAGAAGTTACAAGTTTTAATGCACAAAGATTACAACAAAAATATGCAAAATTTCAATTTCACACATATTTTTAGATAATATTTCTGAAAAATGTCAGATAATGAATTTTCTTGGATAATAGGTTTAGATTCTAATATTTAATACATATGACTAAATACTATGATTCCAACAAAATATTTCATACAGGCTTCAATTGAAGTATGCCAGATAATTAGTTAAGTTTTTTCCTAGTGAGTCTGCCAGTAATTTAATTAATTGTCTGGTCGCCATGTGAGTACGAATATCGATAATCGGTGGTATAGAATATTAACGTAAAATATTTAACACATATGATTCCCAACAAAATATTCATCAATTCCTTGATTTTGTGGATAGTTCTGTTAGTTTATCTACTAAGTCGACCATGAATTTAAATACATCATTTAACAATGTGAAATACGAATATAATGGATTATTTTCTGGTTTAGAGAATTAAGACTGATATTTCAGTGGATATGATTCCAAACAAATTATTCATCATAGATAGTTTAGCGTTTAGTTTTACTAGTGAGTTGGCTATGTATTGAAATAATCTTCCTAGCAATGTGAGTATAATGAATATACTTGCTATGTAATCCTGGTTTAGAGAATTATGAGCGATATTGCAATGCATGGGCAATAACAAGAAAATTCAAAAGCCAGTGAAAATTATGTGTTACCATAGGGTTCATTAAGTCGATTGATGGAAATGTTTACAATAGTTTTTATTTTTATCATCATCCTGTATGATGAACTCTGTGATTCACCCAGCTCATGTCTACTGCAGCATATAGTATGTGTGCAGGTTTCACCTAATAGGAACAGTTCATTACACACCTGACAACGCGAATCCGTCAAGTGCATCATCGACACATAATGTGTAAATCTCCATTAATCACCGTAGGGCCCCGTTCGCGGGGTTGACGGAGGATTATGTCCCATCGAATCTGAATAATTCCTCAAGCCCAAAATACCTGAGCTAATTATCGAGCAGATGAACTTCCTGCCGCGAATGATCGCTCTGCTCGCTGAATTTGAGTAGGTCTGAACTCGCCACGGCAACCTGAATCGCAGTTCATATCTCCGACCGGAATTACGTTTAGCCATGGTAGTAATATATAATATGTCAACAAGTTGTAAGGCTGAATAAATTGGGGTTGTTTATAATTGATTTTTGAATTTCTGCACACGAAATGGATGCATGTCTTATCATTTATGCTGTTATAAGCGGATACAGAACTCCAATGTTATAGCTGCAATAAATCATTCAATTTTTTTTTTAAATAAAATATGTTCAATTTTTTTCAAAAGTGATAAATTTTTATACTAAAATAAACTTTTTCAAAAAAAACTCCTATTTAATATAATAAACACTTTGTTATATTATTTTAAAAATGGTTATGTTTTTAAAAATTTATATCAACATGTTTAATAAGACTAAGAATTTTTCTTCATAAACTCATATGTTCTACAATTCAATTTTTATTTGTTTTCCCTCCAGAATGTAAAATATTATTTTTATTTTCTTGACTATATATTTTTTATTATAAAAACATTATTTATATAACGGATAATCGGCTTAAAGGATTAGGCGCTAATATTTAATTCA
>BPLR01003992.1:0-38277 GCA_021605095.1 Caerostris extrusa | reverse complement strand
TTTGGCTAAACATTTTTGGCTTTTAGCGCTTTGCCTTTGGTGCTTCAGGTTTGAATCCTGGCGGTGGCATGGTGAAGTTTGGAATTCTCGTTAAACTGTGGGTCCCGTTCACAATTAACCCAAAGTGTGCACAAAATGACAGTAGAGCTACATACCAAACTAAAACATGTTTTTCTAAAGAAAACTACATTCCTTCAAAAAGCAATCTGGAATAGTTTAGTATCGATTCGACCTATAAAAATATCATACTGTAGTGGGCAGGTTGGACAGCCAGATTGTAACTAGGTGTGGTTGTACATTTAGGGAAGATACTTGAGACGCAGGTTAGAATTCACAGCTTTATTCTACACACACACAAACACCACACACATACAATGAGAAACAAATAATATTTAACGTATTTAAAGACATATAATTATAGATTCGTGGAGGCAAAATTTCACTTCTAAGCCAAAACACGAAATTCAGCTACGCGCAGGGTGTGTGTGAGTCTACAGGCCAACTAATGCGCTGGAATGCCATAAATATATTTTCTCTCGGGAGCAGACTATAAACTAAACATTTCTCAGCGTACCCCCAGGTTGCGCTGTACTTCCCTCTCAGGTGAGAGCCTCGAGGGCCAAACTGATCATTCTCTGGACGTCACAGGAGGAGCTCTTGGCAATGCGTTGGAGGAAGCATGGTTGCAAAACATTTTTAAATTATAATAAATACTAAATTAACACAAACTAAATTAACATTAACTGATTTGCCATTTTCAGACAAATAGAAAATCTTAACTGACGTTAATATGAATGGTCAAATACATAATGTTTTCATATTATAAAAATTTAATGATTTTCATTAAGAGGAAATCATTTGATTTCACCAAAAAAAAAGAATCTTTGTTTTTATATTTCTAAAATAAAGTTGATTAATATGTTTAAATAATTTATTATTATTTTTATACAATTTGTTACTTTTAAAAATGAATAATTATATATTTAATTAAATTCACTTACGAATGTCACATGCTATTGAGTTGATAGTGTTTTATTTTTACAGTGATTATACATACTTTAATTTCGACTTTGAATAATTTCCCTATTTTAAAGCTATTTCACAGTTTTAATAGCTTTATTATTTTGCTTTATTATTTTCTTAGCTTTGTTATTCATTCATTACCCCTCTTTCTCCACAAAGACATAGTTTCCTTTTATTGTTTTCTGAGTTATATGTCTTGTTTTTCCATTAAATATCTAAATTTACTCCAATGAACAGTTATTTGAATGATGTTGCATTACAAACTGGATTCTCACGTTGGGTTGACAAAGCTGTACCGTCGCATCTTCACGTACCAGAATCAAACTAATGTTTATCAGTCTCTATAACTCCGATAGGTGGCGTTAGGAGGGATGAATATTTAGAAGTTTAGTTTGGTTTGTCGCTCTACGGTCATTTTTTTCACACTTTATACTAATTAGACCGTATATAGTTGACTCTATAGTTTTACTTGGATTACAAGCCACTAACAAACATGATACTGTCAGGATTCGAACCTGAAGACTGTCTTACATGAGCTACAAGAAATTTTTAAGAGTGTCATGCCATTATCTAAAAAATTATTTCACTTATTAGATTCTTTCATTTATTAAATTATTTCAAAAATTTTTCATTTATTAGATTATTTCACATATCATTTTTATTTATTAAATAATTTAAAAACTTATTTCCTTCAATAAATTAAGTTCACATATCATTTCATTTTATTATTTCACATTTTCATTTATTGAATTATATCACATATTTTCATTTATTAGATTATTTCAGATATTATTTCATTTATTAGATTATTTCAATAAATTATTTCATTTATTAAATTTACAAAAATTATTTAATTTATTAATTATTTCATATTACATTTATTAGATTATTTCACATATTATTTCATTTATTAAATAATTTCAAAAATAGTAAAGATTATTTCAAAAAGAACTTTAATTATTAATTATTTCACAAATTTTTTATTCATTAGGATTATTTCAAAAATTATTTTAAAGATTAAAATCTTTCATTTATGAATTATTTGAAAATTATTTCAAAGATTTTTACATTTTCCAAAATATATATATGTAATTTAAATTAAATGCTGCAAAAAAAAAAGAATATATATTAATAATAAAAAATGTCTATTTATATATTCTGGATAGTTCTCCAAAAGTTAAAGACGAAATTAGTTCAAACATTCTAAATCATTTTTAACCACTATTTGAGGACAACTTCATTTGGTAAATAAAAAAGTAGTTTTTAAATTAACGAAATGATTGGGATTATAGTGGAAAAAATTAACATCTGCTGAAATTCTAAAAGACTTAAAAATTTTATACTTTGCTTACATTTCTACAATCTGAAAAAAAAAGACAGAGAATTAAAAAAATTTTTTTTTTTAAAAGTCATATGCAGTATTTTCTAAACAAAATAAAGTTGAAATTTTCCTAAACAAATAAGAATCGTTTTCTTTAAATAAAAAAAAAACATTTTATTAAAATCTGATTTTCTTAAATCTTTTTTCAAAAAATGTTTCTTGAGTAAATAAAATATTTTCTTTGAAAATTTGAAAATTGTTTTCTTTAACTAATAGAAGAATTTAAAAAAATACTAAAAATCAATCTTTTTTTATTATAAGCATAATTCATTTTGTACCTTTTTAGTTTTCTTAAAACCGTTTTAAATATTTTTTTGTTTTCTTTTCTAAATAAAACAACAGACATTTTACACATTACTTTGCCAAAAAAATAAACAGAAGCTGTATTCTTCCCTTTTTTTATTTTAAAACGATTATTAAATTCTTATTCTTCAACATTTTTTTTTGAAAACAATGAATAAATATTATACAAACAGTCAAGTTTGCTCTCATTAATATTTAAGTCCATGAAGCACAATGGTCAGCGAAAAAAAAAGATTTATGATCTGAGAGGATTGTTTTCAGGTATTCTCCTGACAAAGGCAAAACAACAAATATTTATATAAAGAACCTTTGTAAATAATTTATTTTATATACAAAGGATTTGCCACCAGAAAATGGAATCAAATTTGGACGCGTAATTGTTTGCAATATACTTTAAGTATTTTTTTTATATTAATTTTAAAAATAATTTTCTTTGATAAATGCAATTAATTTTGGACAATGAATCTTTTGATTCAGGTGGAAATTATTTAATTGATATTAATTTTGGTATTAATCCATGCCAAAATTGGACTTGGAATCATTTTTGATGTGCTCGCCAAATTATAAAAAACTTAATTTTCGTTATTCACAGGTGGTTACATAATGTTTTGGCTCTTGAGTGAATTTCAAGTATATATAATCATTTGCACTATTAGAATATTATTCAATAAATAATGCGAAAACATAATTATAGATGTTTATTTTATAACATAAATAAACATTTATAATAGAATATTATTCTTATTGTAGAATAATATTCTAAGTTTAAAAATTTAAAAAATAATAAAATTAATATTTTTTTTTTAGACAAAAAGAAAGAAAAAAAACAGAAAAAAAAAAAAAAAAACGAATTTAAGCCAGATTCGGGTCTCAGTCAACATGCGTTGCTGGTCAGAAGTTCTGATGATATTAATCTATTGGGCATTGTTGTGGTGGGAATTTTTCCGGGGTTTCCCCATGCGATAAGCAAATGAGGAGTAGTTCCATCTAAAAAGTCATCCCGAAAGGCCCTGCTTTCCTTCTTCAATGATATGGAGCCAAATCTGACTTCTACCTACCCGGGCTGTTCCATCACCATCAACAACAGAAACTATCCTTTCCCTCTATCCATGACTTGACTAGACTACTCATAGGGTGACCGCCCTACACCGCAGGGCACTGATGATTAGTACCAACAAATTAGAGAATTTTAATTTTTTATTATTTGTGAAAAATAAAATACGCTTTTCTTTAAAAAAAACACAAAAAAAAAAAATGTTTTTTTAAAACTAAAGAAAATCCAGCCTACCCTTTTTATTTAAATTAAATATAATTTTTTTGAAAAATATAGTTACAGCGACCAATTTTAATTAAAAAAATATAGTTATATAGTTACTCATTAACTGCCCGAGTCAACATAACAAAACTCATATTTCATTTCTTAATCTATAATAAAAGATAAATAATATTATATAACTGAAAAAGTAAATAAAGAATTTGCAGCATAATGCCTAAATTATTTAAATATTTGAGTATTTGATATTATTTTTGCAGTAACGAATCACAAAAAGTGATTAGTCAAATGTTTTTTCTTGTTTATCGAATTTTAAGATATGCATGTTTATAAATTTTTATTCACAAATATTTGTTGATGCGAACAGGCTCGCATTTCTTATTGTATTGTCAGCAATATTCAAAACTACAGTGCGTAGCGAAATTTTAAAATAGAACATATTTTTCGCATTTAATATTGCAGAGATAAAAAAAAAAAAAATTACATAGATAGGGATCTGCATCCAGCCTAGCAAGTTATTTGCATAGAATTTGATCTTCAACTCTGCAAGAAAAAGAAAACAGTAAATAAAAATAAATAAAAATAAAAATAAATAAAAATAAAAAAAAGTACCCTTTTTCCCTAATATTTAAATGTTTGTTTTTATTAAACTAACATTGGATTATGTAGTTTTATTTAAATTTTTCATTAAAATCTAGCAATTGTGTAAAAAAATTATATTTTTTAAGTAAAATGGACATGGACGAAGCAATAATCCTGTTTTACAAGCAGAGGTTTTTGAGATATAAACATTTCTCTAACCAACTGAAATGAATATATATATATATATATATATATAAAAATTAATTTATATTTATAATTATTTGTTTTTGTTACATACCTGTTGCTCTTTTGTTTCGATGAAATTTATTCATAAATAGCCTCCTTTACCAGCTATTTTAATAATACGTCAAAGAAGAATCACAATTCCACCTGCCTGACAAACGCAAAACTAATAACACGAAAAAGTAACTAAATAAATAAATAAGACAATAAATTAAATAAATAAGAACTTAAATGTTTTATTAAATTTCTACTATTCTGATACTGATTAAAGAAGAAATTTTTTTTTTAAAAGCTGAATTTTAACAAATCAGTTGCAATTTTTATTTTATTAATATCTTTAAATAAATCTTAATTAAATATAATATATGAAAATAGACGTACATGTGTGCATGTTCATTTAAATGTCTTAATTTTTTTGACTGAATTTTCTGTTTTTTTATCGGGTGTGTGGGCGAAAATCTTGAAAAAATTATCGCTATTTAATAAAATTTACCTTTTATTAAAATACTTCGTTTCTGAAATTCTGTATATTTCAATTCCTCGTCTTATTTGTTTATTATTAATTATCATTATTATTATTATTTTTTCATTATCATTGAAATTAAAATATCGAAACTGTATACATTTCTACAATATCTGTACATTATTTTTCAAAAAAAATTGAAAGGTGTTTTTTTTATTTTATGCAGTCACATCTTATCTGCTAGTGCTTTAGTTTTGAGCGTAGCTCTCATGAACCCTTGGATTGGTCATTTTATAACGGGGCCAAAGTTACTGTAGTATAGCTCTGTTAGTTCCTAACGACATCATAATATGGAATTAAATAGAGGGTTAGCCTGTCCGAACCCAATGGTGAGACTTTCTGACCTGCTGATTTATTATACTCATCCCCTGCTTAAGAAATGGGAACTTTCGGTTAGTCTCTCTTACTGGTTTTGAATTAGGCTGCTTCAAATAGAAAAATCCAGTAGGCTGATTTATCGTTACATCTCTACTATTAATAATAAAAATGATAAGTAAATGTGAAAAATGTAAAAATATTGAACTGTGAAGTAGAAATGAAATACAGTATATTGTATAAATCAGTTGTTAATTAATTTCAAGTTAATATAGATTTCAAATTGAAAGGATAATTTAAAAAATTAAAATACTTTTCAAAGTTATCCGTTAAATTTTTAATGCTTACATCATCATCATCAGCAACAGTGGCGCAACAGCTTAATTGTGGGCCAAGGCCGCCTGCCTACTGGAAGATTTCGAGACAGGAGATGTTTTATTTTTATGCGGTAGTATTGTCAGTTCTACGCTCAAAGCTCTACAGTCACATTAGACCGGGACCTACTGATTTAAAGTGGATTCCGGAATCCTACAAACATCAATGGCACCGCCGGGACTCGAACCTTTATCTGTGGCACAGGGGGATAGTCACTCGGCCATCAGGCGTCTTTAATGCTTACAGCCATATAAAATTCGAAAAATAAATGTATGAAATGGAAAATTTTCAAAAATTAATGTATAGTTATTGTAGAAATGTATACAATTCCGATATTTTTTTTTTTAATGATAATGTAAAAATACAATCTAATTCTAATAAAAAATACAAAATAATACTAAAAATACAAAATAATTCTAATCAAATCAGAAGGGTAATTGAAATATACAGAATTTCGGAAACGAAACACTTTAATGAAATAAAATTCACCAGAGAAAATTAAAAAACAAACAAATCAGAAAAGTAAATACGCATCCTGAAGTATAAATAATGAATTGCGAATTATGTTGCATGTATTGATGAATACTCATCAATACAGTAGATGTATAATACACAAATATCTGAAATTAATGCTTATTCTACAATTTATTGTTTTATTTTTATTTCATGGCTTTTTTCTAGCAGTTTTAAGACACTTATATAAGTATCGATTTCCGTTTGCATATTATTGTATATTATCATCAAATCATAATGCATATCATTCAACAAAGCATGATGAAGCATTACTTCTCATTAACGAAGTATGTAAAATATGTCCAATTCATACATTTATCTCATAGATTGTATCAATGAAATTTCAAATTTTACTATAAACATTTAATTACGAGCTGTTTAACCTTTTTGACACTTGAGGTTATTTACGATTTCAGTGATGACTTTAGATATTTTTTTTTTCGAAGTGAAGAAAAAAAGAAATTACTTATTTTTTTAGTTAATTATGTTTTATTTATTGTTTGTCTGTTATTACCAGTGCAACGAATTGGAAAAAAGTTAAAAAAATTTTTTTCAATAAATATAAAATATTTTCAACATGTTGGTTACTGAAGATTTGTGATAATGCTGCGCAATACAGTTATTTACATTTTTCACCAAAATAGTGGAAAAGGTAAACCTCCGATTTAAGAGTGGAAACAGACGATTTATTTTCTTTTTTTACCCCTTTTTTTTCAATTCCTTCTATTAGCTCACACTCTCCCTATATATATCTTGTTCAAATTTTCAATCGTTCATAAAATACATTTCATTCATCCACTCAAGTTCAAATACATTTTTTTTTTGAACTTGCAGTGGATGACACTGAATGTTAATACAGTTTTTCAAATATTAGAGAGTTTTTGCGTACCGTATTTTGGACGTCCGTTAGCTTTTTTGGCTCCTACCGCGCATGCTCATAGGAAACATTATTACGATACGCATGCGCAATTTCCTATGAGCATGCGCGCTAGGGAGAAAAAGCTAACGGACGTCCAAAAATACGGTATGCAAAACTCTCTATTGATTCATTCATTAAATTTAATTCATTAATTTTTTTTTTTTTTTTAGATTTAAGTTGGATATATCTACCAATAGATGACGACAGAAGTAACTTTATTTATAAAGGACTTTCTGCAATTTAGTGAAAAAAAAAAAGTAGGAATTGACTTTAAAAATTTTTTTTTTTTTATATTACTTGTTTGTAAGTAAAACAAAAGGATAGGAAAATGATCAAAAATAAAAATATAAAAAATAAAAAGAACTTTGGTTCTGAGAAGTGCGAAGTGTTTTGAGTATAAACAATTAATCTTTGCTTTCCAGATCATCACTGTGGGCTCCCACCGTTCGGCATAACCCTTTATTCACCAAATTTATTTCTTCAATAGTTTTTTAATGTCATCGACAACTGATCCCTAATTGTACCGAATTTAAACTGGGATTCTTTTATTTTTAATTTTAATTTTTATTTTGTATTTTACTTTATTTGCTTTTATTTTTTTAATTTTTTAGAATACCATATTTTAATTTTTTGAAACTGTATCTTGTAATTTTTTATACTAACCTTAAGCAGCCTATTAAAATTGTTAACAAATGGCAATTGTGTTCTTACGTATTAACGGTACCTTGGCGACAGTTGCTAATAAAGAGCACACGTGCCAACCGCAGCTACAGATTTGGCGCCAATCTACACTTAAAATTTTGTTCCAAATAATAAAATATATATGAAACACTTCATTTAAAACCAAAACGCTTTCAAAATATTTTTTTTGTTCCAAATAATAAAGTTTGGCGACACTTAAAAACCGCCAAGTCTGTCGCCAAGGTACCGTTAATACGTAAGTACCGGCAATTGGTTAACAACTGGCAATCGTACGCCAATTGCCAGTTGCCAGATTATTTGTTGGGGTGCTAATTCAATATACTATACACGGTACAAAGTTGTTATGAAAGAAAAAAGTTTAATAGTTATTGTAAGAATATTTTTCATCTAGTTTTTGCTGATTTTCCATTTGAGGTGCTACGGATTTTGTCACCAGATGGCGATCGCCAAGAAAAGCAATAAACAGTTAAAAAATATGGCAACCTTAATCGAGGACAACATTCTCATGGTAACCCAAAACGAGTTGAAATCTAGAATACTGTACCCCCCGAGGAGGTCGCCAATCTTGCAACCCGGAATATTTCTCCAATTTCTTTAGGGTTACAATACTCTAGAAGAATTCTTAACTTTTTTTCCGAAGAATATAATGACTATTTACTTCTACTTTGATAGTCATTTGCAGAATTTTTTAGTTATTATAAATAAAGAACATAAATATTTATTCCAATGAATTATTGATTATTCCAAGACTGTTCTTATAACATATGTTTACAGTATATGTTACAGAAAATAAACAGTTTTTATGATGCTGCCATTCGTGAAAATACGAAACAAACAAGAAAAACGATTTTTTAATTTATTAATAACTTATATTTGATTACCAAATAATTATTTTCTTTTTTAATGCTGTTGAAATAATTAAGATTTTATAACAACCTTTATTTAAATTTGATCGAAAAAATGTAATTTTTTTATTTTTAGAACGTTTGTTCACGGCGAAAACGTCGATCGAATGTTTGATTTTAAAGCTTTTGACATTTACAGCTTTGTGGCAATCGTTATTTGAATTCGCGCGGAAAAATATAACTTTTAATTTTTAGAACGTTAGTTTACGAAAATAAGAAAAAGGCCGTTGGAAAGTATTAAATTTTTTTGGTTTTCTGAAGTTGTTCTTTTTGCTTTCTTCCTTTATTTGATAAGAATATATACGGTATCCTCCAACAAAGGATATATCAGAATAAAATGTAAGTTATTCTTTGGTTTATTTTATCCTTTTTAATTAATTTTTGTTTCATTATTCGAATACGGCATCTTAAATAAAACGAAATAGTTTATGACGTAATAATAATAAAAAAAAAACTTTTTTTCTACTACTTTTTAAAAATATATATTAAGTAAATATTAATTAATGAATTAATTAGTAATAATTAATGCTTAATTATATTAGCAGAACACGAAGTCCATCAATTTCAATAATAATAATAAAAAGACGTCTTTTAATGTAGTGGTTGTCAAAACCATAAAAAGTCATGAAATATTTTCTACGGATAAAATATTAAATCTGTTAATAAAATGGATGAAAAATATTTCAATGAGCACACAATTTAGTTATTAATTATCTTTAAAGTTATTAGAAATTAATATCTGATTTACAAGGAATTCTCGATTATAAATTCTGAGATTATTAAAAATCTAGATCAGGAGTGGTCAACCCGAGGCCCGTCTTGAATGTTTTTGCGACCCGTGAGATTGATCACACTTTTACAAAATATATTTATTTTATAAGGGCCAAAGTAGTGAAAACCAATGTATTAAAAATACATTATATGTGCATCCCTATATTCAAAAATTATCTGCCAAAATTATGAGAAAAAATTAACTTCGATTTTAATAAAATATTCTTGCAAATATATGACAGATATTGCCTGTTTTATCTATGAGTTTACAGTTATGAGTTCGTAGAATAATTAAACTATATTCTGCAAAATCATGATGAGTGGTGAAACAAATATCGCACTAGTGAAATAAATATTTTTTAATGATTTCTTTTTTAATTTTAAATTTCATTTATGTTTAAATTTTTATATTTCCTTTTTAGTGTTATATATATCTTTACAGTGTGTATTTAGTATCCTTATTATTATATTATCTATGTTTACATGTAAGTATAAAAGTAAATACAATAATAATAACTCATTATGTTTCAATTTTTCACCCCAAAAACAACTATAGTGGATCTAAATCTAATATGGGGATATATAATTTTATATGCAGCCCGCGAAGTTATGATGCATTTCCAAAGTATGGAAGTAAGTAAGTTTGTATTTGAATATTGGTAAAAACATTTTCATATAGTTGTTAACAATCTATATAGAATTTTCAGATAGCATGTCAGTTAAAAGTCAACCTAACTGTTTTACTCACGAATTGATAACATTAATTTTTTTTTTACTGTCAGAAAAAATATTTGTAATTGATCATTATACTTTCATAAAATTTAATATTTATTTTCCGTTTCACAATCAGCCTGTTGCATTTATATACTTTAACGTTCATTACAAATTATTTCATAGCGTGCAGCATGTTTAATGTTTACAAAATACCCATTAGCTCCAGGAGAACTTTATTTGCAATCCTTTTTTTCCAATATTCCAATTCTATTGATCATACATTTTCAACAAGTCTATTCATGAATTATTCATAATCCTATCGAAACAACACGTAACCTTTTTTTTTTTTTTTTTCATTTGCATCGCTGTAATATCTCCTATCGATTAAGATTGCAAACGTCTTCTGCCGTGCCATTTCATAATTGCAATCACACACGCTTCGATTGCACAATATTGCAAATACTTTCTTCCAGAGGAGAATCGACAACAGCTTTTATAGGACACTTTCGCAAGCGCGTGACAGAGTTTAACGGCGGGAAACGTTTTGTCAAAACGTTCTAAAAAAGAACGAGAAGGGGGAAAAAAAGAAAAAGAAGCATCGGCCTCGCATTTGGTATTCCATGTTTCTTTATCATTCATTCACTGACCTACCTAACGATGATGATATAATAACGAACAGATACAAAAGTTGAAATAAAAAAACCCATCCTCCTTTTTGCATGAGCGCAACAGGTTTTTGGAGGCTCGCCAACTGTTCAAGGTGTGCTGTAGTGTGTTCCCTTTTTTTTTTTCTTCTTCTCTGTCAAAGAGTCTGTTCTGTCAGTTCCAGACCAAAACTCTCTCGGGTTCGGAACCGATGTTACAGATCGCCAAACGATAGCGGGGAATGTTTGTGTTCCTTCAGGTAACTCTTGTGGCATGGCTTGTTTAGTTTTGGGATAATACATCTGTTTGTTTGAGATTTGGAAAATGGTAAGTTTCAATAGAATGTTTTTCTTATTTTAAAGAATATATTCTGTAATCGGTCTTGTTTATGAATTTTAGTATGCATTAATTTTTTTATGTATTAATATTAGTTTTATGTCAATAGGAATTACTATTGGTTTTATGTTTGGAATTACTATTGATTTTATACTTGGAATTAGTATTGGTTTTATGTTTGGAATTAGTATTGGTTTTATGTTTGGAATTAATATTGGTTTTATGTTTGGAATTACTATTGATTTTATATTTGGAATTAGTATTGGTTATATATATTTGGAATTAGTATTGGTTATATATATTTGGAATTAGTATTGGTTTTATGTTTGGAATTGGTATTAGTTTTATGTTTGGAATTACTATTGGTTTTACTTTTGGAATTACTATTGGTCTTACATTTGGAATTACTATTAATTTTATACTTGGGATTAGTATTGGTTTTATGTTTGGAATCACTATTGATTTTTTGTTTAATTACTATATGTTTGGAATTACTATTGATTTTATATTTGGAATTAGTATTGGTTATATATATTTGGAATTAGTATTGGTTATATATATTTGGAATTAGTATTGGTTTTATGTTTGGAATTAGTATTAGTTTTATGTTTGAAATTAGTATTGGTTTTATGTTTGGAATTACTATTGGTTTTATGTTTGGAATATCGTAAAGGTCATACGAAATATTTTAAAACGTAATTTTGATCGATAATTTAATGAAATAAATTAGAAAATGTATCGAAAAAAAAGTCAGTAATTGGTGTAATAGTTTTATTCTAGTTACGTTTTTATAACATATCGGACATATAGAATAGATAAACATTTTTAATAACATATCAAAAAATTTGCTCAATTGTTTAAAATTAATAATTTTATATTAATTTGAAAATAAATTCGTTTGTTTTTAATATTCAGATACATTTTTGTGATACTCTACTTTAAAATCCTGTAATTGTTTTGTTAATAATTATATTTTATTTTTGAAAAATAGTTTTATATTGTTATTTTTTATTGAATAAGGTGAACAAAAGTTTATTTTAAATCAGACAAATTTAATTTGACATTTAAATTCCTTAAAGTTAAATATAGTTGACTGTAATACAATACTTAAAATCTAAAATTTTTTGCTATAGTAAATTTATTAGTTTATATAAACTTTCAAAATAAAGTTCGTTGCAGTGTAATTCTCGAAATTTTTTTTAAAAATTTCTATTAAAAATATTTTAAACTGCATTGTTTAAATGGATACATTTTTAGGAAGTATTAATATTAAAAATAAATCAATTAGTAGCTTTCACAATTTCAGTAATTAATAAACAATTGATAAAATCATATTTCAATGAAGTTTTACATTTTTTGTTGAATATTTAATACTTTAGAATACAAAATAAATTTATTCCTGAAAATTTATTTACTAGTTTAGGTAAAAGACTTTATTAAAAATAAATTAATACTACATTTCTTTGAAGCTAATAATCATTCTTTAGAAGTATCATTAATTAATAAATTCATATAATTAAAAATGTTAAGTTAGTAGAAGATAGTTAAGGATATAAAAAATATAAATAATATTAATAGAGTATATGAAAAATAAAACATTTTTCACTGTAAGCAGTTAAAAATTTATATTCTGATTTTTTTACAAAGACGGTAAAGAAATCATTTATCGTTTGGTAATCGAATCTATCATTTATCGTTTGGTAATCGAAACTATCATTTATCGTTTGTTAATCGAAACTACCATTTAATCGAAACTGTCATTTATCGTTTGGTAATAAAAAATTCCATTTATCGTTTGGTAATATTTTACAAAGGAATAAATTAAAAAAACATATTTTGTTCGAAATTTAAAAAAAAAAAAAAAAATTAGAAACTAATTTATTTTTTGGCGTGTTAACTGTTAATTTGTTTTGTAATTATTATGAAATATTTAAATTTGTATTAAAGTTGTTGTAATTAAAATTAAACAATAATTAAATTGATTATGAAATACTTAATATTTTTAAAAATAATGTACAACAAAACTAAATTGTAAACGAAGCAAAACAAAATAATCAAGGAAATAGCGAAACATTTATATTTCGAGTTATTGTTATTGCTATTACTTTCTATTAAATTTTTCAGTGTCATGTGAAATCGTTTCACAAGAAAGAACAAACAGTTCATTAATGAATTATTTTATGCAATCCAAGAGTTATAGTGAAATTTATTTTCCACTACATAAATCGAATTTCAACATTTTTCTTGGTTTTCTTATTAATCTGATAAATGCCTGTTCTGTGAATTTATTTTTATAACTAAGTACTAATTTGGACGTTATTTAAAGTTTATTATTTTGCGGAATTAAATATATAATTAAATCTATAATACTTTTCTAGTTTGTCATAAAATAGATAATTTCATGTATTTGTCAATAATATATTGATCGAAATTTTATATATAATATATATTTAATACGAAAAAATGATTTTTTTTTTGGAATAACGTTTTGGAGAAATATTAAATAAATTGGAAGCATAATTGTAAAAATATAATAATTATAATGAATTGACTTTAAAATATAACGATAATAATAAAGCAGATTTCTTTTTGAATGTGCTTTACAAGAGAAAATAAAAAATATTGTTAATAAAAATTAATTATATTATAAATAAAAATTGTGTCACGATGGTTTTTATTAAGATTCTCATAAAAATAAATAATTAAAATACTATCATGAATAAAAATATTAATATATATAATAATAATAATAATATAATATATAAATTTTTTTAAAAATAGTTTTTTTTATTTTATTTTATTTTGACACAATTTCACCATTCCTAAATTATTTTTTTAAAGACTAATATAATTATTTCTGAATGTTAAATTAAATATCATACATTTGAGACAATTACTCTTCAATATTCTCATTTATAATAATCACACTTAAGAAATCCATACGTCATTGTTTATCCCAGATTAGGCATTAGTAAGAATGATTAATATATTACTTAGTTACTAAGATACTATACTTAGAAAACTAATGCTTTTATTATTTAAAAACTTTTTTCCTTTTTTTTGATAATCTTTTAATCGAAAGACAGATTAAGTTTTTATTTTTCCAAGAAAAATTTTCTTATGTTTGTTCTAAACTAAAAATTCTTTATTGTCAATTTGTTTTCATTTTACGATTAGAAATTTTGATGTTGTTGTTATCGTAGTATCCCTTATGGAAGGAGGAAAGAAGGTAGAAGTCTGACTTCTACTTCCTAAAACGCTGAAGAAGGAGGGTAATGCCTTCCGGAAGGACTTTTAGGGAGAGCTACCCCGCATTTGAGCATCGTATGGGAGAAAACCCGATAGTCCGACGAATGAAGCAAGATATTGAACATCACAAATATCATTGAGTCTCCTCATGTTTTGAAACAATGTTTACAACAATGTCGTCAGCGGATTGAACCTCAGTGCTAATGCCCAGCAGTGGCGCAAGTTTCTACTGAGCAACTATATATAAGAGCACTTTATACATATATATATATATATATATATATATATATATATATATATATATATATATACTAATGCTATAATTATATATATTAAATTATGTATATTTATTATATTATTTTATAATTATATATATTTTAATATATATAAATTTTTAATCGAATGAAAGATAAAATTTATTTTCCAAGAAAATTTTTCTTGTTTTTCGTTATAAATTAAAAATTTCTTACTGTCAATTTGTTTTAATTTTATGATTAGAGAATTTTAATGTAGATGTTAAGAAGGATATAAATAAAAAAAAAAAATGGTTACTCATTTAGTAAAAATTGTTTTTAATTTCCAATTCCTTAATAAAATAAGAAAAATCATCTGTCATTTATTTATAATATTCGCATCAGTAATTCGGAGCTGGAAAAATTAAAGATAGCGATACATGGCACTAAATAAACATAATTAAATGCAAATCAGAAATAGATATATGCAAAAAACGCTTCATAATTAAAAAAAAAAAAAAAAGTATTGGATGTGTTTTCTTTAAAAACATCTGGTCATGCTCCATTTGATTTGAATTCTTAAAAGAGCCCTTATTTCAGGCTTGACAAAGCGATTTCTGTGACAAACGGATGAAAACGCATGACTTTAATAACACAAAACATTCGTTCCAAAAAATCCCTTTCCAGAAATTCCTTTAACAGAAAATCGCTTTTCCAATCATCCCTATGCCAATCTCAATGCGGAAGTGAATTTCACCGGTGAATTTCCCGATTCTTCGCGCTGAAGTCGTGAGTTTACTAGGTTGTGGGTAAATATTTTGAAAAAATAAAAAATAAACAAGAATATATTTTATCACGGTTTTATAACTTTCCTTTTTTTTTTTTTGTAAAAGTAAACAATAATTTCGATTAAAAAATAACTTCTCTTTTAAAAAACATTTTTGTTTTTAATTTTTGTTTGCAAAGAAAGTATGTTTTAAAAAGGGGTCAATTGATTGTAAATGTTAAGCATACGACACAGTTACAGTTTGACCACAAATTGCGTGGTAAGGTAAACATCCGGTTTAATGGTAGAAGTAGACGAATCGATTACTTATTAGAGTTTCTTGTATTATTTAATATGGGGCCTGATGGTGAAGTGGTTGGCGCTCTGGCACTCTGGCACTCGATACTACATGTTTTGGGTTCGAGCCATGGAGGTCGGTAGTGGTTCAGAATCCACTTTAAACCGTAGTTCCCTGTCTAATAGTACCGTGGAGCATACTACTCGCGTCCGTAGCATATCTTCAAGCTACGTGCGCCGGGATAGCGCTAAATGAGTAACGTCGATGCGGCCCTTGCTTGTGGCATAAAGATAACTATCTAAGTATTTGCCAGCAGCATTAGGAAAAAAAAAAAATGTTTCGTATGTTTTTGATTATCGTATAAATAAACTTTTCGAATTTCTTCTTTTTTTTTCAATAATTACAATAAACTTTATCAACTGATATATTTACAATTATAATCTTTTCTTGGAATATATTAAAAATAATAAATTTTACGGACTTTAAGCCCGTGTCGTGGCTCAGTGGAAACTTGCGGCGCTGGTGAACATTAGGGCTGAAGTTCAACCCAGGTTGTAGACACTGTTTCAAAAACAAAGAGTCTCGATCTCGTTTGTGATGTTCAGCCTCTTGGATTGTTAGTCGGGCTCCCTAGTGCTCCCCTTACGCAAATGTGGGTTAGTTCTCCCTATAAGTCCTTCCGGAAGACACTGTCCTCCTTCTCCAACGACACGGAGTCAAGTCAGATTTCTACCTACGAGTGCTCCGTCACAACAGAAGTTGCCCGCTTGCCCTTCTTCCATGAGGCCTGATGGTCAATTGGCTAGTGCTCTGGTACCCGGTACCAAAGTCTTCAGGTTCGTATCCTTGGGGGTGGCGTAGATGTTTGTGAGTGGTTAGGAATCCACGTTAAACTATAGGTTTAGTTTGTCGTTCTACGGTCATTTTTTTTACACACTTTGGGCTAATTAGACCGGGACCTACAGTTTAAAATGGATTCCGAACCACTCACAAACATCGATGCCACATCCAGGATATGAACCTGAAGCCTTTGGTATCAAAGGCCAGAGCGTTAACCAATTGACAATCAGACCCTCAAACCTTTCATGAGTTTTATGGACTTGGTCTAGATAAGGGGTTGCCAAAAGCGGCCCGCCTTGAATATTTTTTCCCGGCTGGTTAGATTTATCCCACTTTTACAAAATATATTTATTTTATAATGGCCAAAGTAGTGAAAAACAATGAATTAGAAAAATACATTGCGTGTGTAGCCATATATTCAAAAATTAACTGTAGAAATTATGAGAAAAAAATTAACTGATTTTAAAATATTATTCTTGCGAATATAGGAGAGATATTGAATGTTTTTAATTATGAGTTTACAGATATGAGTTCACAGAATATAATTTAATTATTCTGCGAACTCATAACTGTAAACTCATAAAAAAGCGAATTCATGATGCGCGCGTATCTTGGAACATCTAATATAACAGATTCCTATGTTTCACTTTAAGTGACCTTAGTGACGCAGTGACCATTTTTAGATACACACAGATGATTGTAGATAGCAAAGCAAACCAGATTCTTAGTTAAAGTTGTTAGAGCTTTTGTTCAACTTAAACCTGCGAATCGTTTTTTCTAGAATGAAATTGATCAAACAAAACACGCTCAAACATACAGACGCTAACATATAATATCAATTACGATGTGCAAATACCCAAATTGAGATCGATTTGCAAAAGCTAAGTGAAAGAGCGGAGAAACAAATATCGCTCTAGTAGAAATACTCGCACGAAATATTTGACTTACTATGTATTCTTTGCTTAGAGTTTATGTTGAATTTTGTATCTTAATATGCCATAAAAATATTTATCGTGTGAAGAAAACTGAGGCATTTTTACTGTCAAATAAATAAATTTTTATAGATGCTTTTACGGTTGTTTTATTTTTTCTTAGAAATGATGATGTGTGTTATCTTTAAGGCATATAAAAGTAAATTACGCAATGCAATATCATTTAACTTAAAGTTCATCTCTTCCAAATGTGACCCAGACTAAAAAAAAAAAAAGTATTCTTGTTTAAAAAAGAAATCTGAAGGTAGAAAGTTGTAGCAGTTTAAAGAGTTAGAGAGAGACAGAGAGAGAGAGAGATTGTGACCTCAGTATGAATATATTACAGAAACATGTTTTGCCACTTTAGTATTTCACGCTTACTCAGCCTGGATTGAACGTATTGCAGCTTTTACTGGAAATCTATTCGTAATTCTTTAATTAAATTAATTATACTTTCTTTTTTACATGCATAATAAAAAGGCAGCAACTATTACAGATTGGTAGTCTTTTGTAACTCCTGTTTACATTCACCGCACTATCTAAATTTACAGATACGTAATAGATTTCTCTTTTCCGCAATTGAATCTCATTCAACTTTTATTGAAAGACCATAAATCGTTTAAAGGAAATTCTTTGAAATTATTCATTAATCAAATTATTTATACGTTCATTTTTATATTTCAAATTTAAAAATTATAGAGTGGTACTTTTTTGATTCATGTTTACATTTTTCTAAATTTTAAAGAGATCCCTCTTTTTCCGCATGACTCTTTCAACTTTTATTAAAGACCATAAATCGTTTAAAGAAATACTTTTTTTTATTCATTAATAAAATTATTTATACGTTCATTTTTACATTTCACTGCCAACAGCGATTACAGAAATTTCTTTTGTACAGACATTCGCCACATTTCTAAATTTAGAGATACGCAACTGAATCTTTCCGCAACTGAATCTCTTTCAACTTTTATTAAAGACCATAAATCGTTTAAAGGAAATACTTTGAATTATTCATTAATCAAATTATTTATACATTCATTTTTATATTTCATTTATAGTAAAAAGCCAACAGCGATTACAGAGTGGTACTTCTTTTGTAAATTCATGTTTACATTCGCCACACTTTCTAAATTTAGAGACACGCAAGAGATCCCTCTTTTCCGCAACTGAATCTCTTTCAACTTTTATTAAAGACCATAAATCGTTTAAAGGAAGTACTTTAAATTATTATTAATAAAATTATTTATATTTTTATTATTTTTTTTTTCTGTCATTATTATTATTTTTTTTTCAAACATAAACAATCCTAGCAGTGACTACAGATTGGTACTTTTTCAATTCCTACTATTAGATCACACTCTCCCTATATATATCTTGTTCAAATTTTCAATTGTTAATAAAATACTTTTTATTCATCCACTCAAGTTCAAATACATTTTTTGAACTTGTAGTGGATGACACTTTATGTTAATACAGCTTTTTCAAATATTAATTAAACTTAATTAATTAATTTTAGTTTTTTTCTAGATTTAAGTTGTATGTATATAATAATAGATGGCGCCAGATGTAAGAGGAAAATTTCAAACTTCATTTGTAAAGAACTTTTCTGCAATATAATGAAAAAAAAGTAGGAATTGACTTTAAACATTTTTTTATATTACTTGCTTTTTGTAAATTCAAGTTAACATTCACCGCACTTTCTAAATTTGTAGATACGCAATAGATCTATCTTTTCCGCAATTGAATCTCTTTTCAACTTTTTATTGAAAAATCTTAAATAGTTTAAAGGAAATATCTTAAACTATTCATTAATCAAATTATTTATGACTTATTTTTTAAATTTCAAGCGTAGCAAAAAGTCAGACTGCAGTTTGATACTTTTTTTTTTTTTTTGTAAATTCATGTTTAAATACATTACAATTTTTAAATTTACAGATACGCAATAGCTCTTTTCCGCAATTGAATCTCTTCAACTTTTATTGAAAGATGATAAATCTTTTAAAGGAAATACTTAAAATTACTCATATTTTTTATTTTATTTTAAGCGTATTAAAAGTCAATCGTGACTGCGGATCGATATCTGAAGGTAGAAAATTGAATCAATTTAAATAGAAAGTGGATATGACCTTTGTAGGAATATATTACAAAAACTCATTATTTATTTTTTAATCTTTCACGTTTTTCAGCATGGATTTAATCTGTTTAAATCTTTCCTGGAAGAAGATAAATTCTTTCAATTAAATACTTATTATTATTTTTATCTGATTTCTTCTTATTTATTATTTAACTGTTCATTTTAACACGATAAGTAGTTTAAATAAAATGCTTTAAATTTTTTATATTTTCTTATAATTCAAATTCTTATTCTTATTTTCTTTCACTTCTTCGATGCCTACAGTGATTACAGATTGGTATTTCTTGAAACTTTAAACTAATATTTACCACATTTACTAAATTTATAGAAACATAACAGGTCTTCCGTTCCAGCTCATGAATCTGTTTCACATTTTATTGGAAGGTAGTAAGTACTCTAACTCGAAAATACTTTAACTACTCTACTATATACTATAAGTACTCTAATTCGGATATATTCGAAAATACTTTAAATTTTTCCGTATTTTTCTTTGTATTTCAAACATACTACTGTATCCAAAAAGTAAGACAAATTTTTAGTTTAAAATTAGCTGGGCTTATGGAATTTCAATTTTTTCTTTTTTGGTTGCTGGCACTGTCCTTGACATCTATGCGAAATTTCACGTCAAAATATTCATTAGTGTTTGAGTTACGCTTGGCTTTGTGAGACGCCAAAACGGATTCCGGCGACTTTTGAAATGTCTGAATTCATTGAGCAAAGAACTTGCATTCAATTTTGTTTGCGGAAACGTATAGAATATTGCAGAAGGCGTTCGGTGAGCATTCCTATATCGGAAAGAAATGTTTACAAGTGGTATAAATAGTTCAAAGAAGGCAGAGAACGCACCGAAGACGAAGAGCCCTCTGGTCGACCATCCACCTCAACCGACAAAGCTCCAGTCCAAAAAATTAAAGATTGGGTGTTTACAAACCGTCGATTTACAATTAGATACCTTGCTGATAATTTTGGAATTTCAAAGAGATCGGTCCATTTCATTTTGGGCCTCAAACGCGTCAAATGTCGATTGGTACCGAAAACACTGAATGCGCCAACTCACACTGCATTGATTCTTCGTGACTTTTTCGCCAAAAAGGTAACCCATATAGTTCCACAATCATCGTATTAACACCGTGCGACTTCTGGTTATTCCATAAACTCAAAAGACCACACCGTTTTTAGTCGATTGAAGAGATTCAACGTGAATCGCCGCGCGCTTTGAAGACCATCCTTGCCGATGAACTTTTAGCATGCATTGAGGATTGGAAAAAAGGTGGCATAAGTGCATTGTGTCCCGGTGGGGATTACTTTGAAGGCGATGAAATAAATTTGGAAGAATAAATAGAGTTTTTGAAAAAAATGATTGGTCTTACTTTTTGTGCACTGTAGTATTAGACGCCAACGGTACTACAATTGGTACTTCTTGGAAACTTCATATTTATATTTACCACTTTTACTAACATTATGGTAAAATAATACATATTCCTTTTGCCGCAAATGAATTTCTTTCAGATTTTATTGGAACACAATATGTAGCTTTAAACTATTCGTATTTTTTTCTTTATATTTCAATTATATTAGAAGCTAATTAGTATTATAGATTGGTATTTTTTGAAATTTCGCACTTATATTTACCACGTTTACGAAATTTATAATAACATAATAAACCTTTTCCTGTAAATGAATCTATTTCAAATATTTTGGAAAACTATAAGTACTTTAAAGGAAATACTTTATTTATTTTTTATTTTTAGCATATTAAATGTAAATTCGGACTATGAATTGATGTTTGACTGTAGAATTTGAAGAAATTTAAACAAAGAGAGACTACGACCTTTGCATGAATATATTAAATAAACTTGTTTTGCTTTTAAATCTTTCACGTTTACTTAACCTGGATTAAACGGTTTAAGCTTTTCCTGGAAGACGATAAGTAGTTTCGATGAAATACTTTTCAACTATTCATATCTTTTTATTACTATATTTATTTTTGCAACATATTAGATGTCAACTGTGATTGAGGATTGGGATGCCTTGAATCTTCGTGTGACATTTACTAGCCTTATTAAATTTATAAGTAGGCAACAGGTGTTTCTTTTCTGCAACTTGGGTTTTCCTTAAAAGTACAAATAGAAGATTATACAAGTTTAAGAGTGGTAGTCATACCGAAGAAAATTGAATTATGCATAGACATTTAAGAGGAAAGATCTTATGTACCTCTAGTGAGAGAATAATAAAAATTAAAGGAATTAAGTATGATTAACATAAGTTTATTAACCGCATGTAGGAAAAGTTTTTTTACAAAATGAGTTTCGTTTTAGAATAATTTTATTTATTAAAATAGAAAGTATACAGTGTTAGAATTATAATCAATAAGTTTTTATCTTGTTTTATTTTCCTTAAAAATTTATGTACAAATTTAGCCATTCGAATACATAGTAGGATCAGAATTATAATTCTTTATTTCATTGTCAAAGCTTTCAAGATCAAGATACAATACATCACTTCATTTTAATAAATTTATGTATAAATTTAGCCATTCAAGAAATGCACAGAATCAATTTAATAATTCCTTATTTCATTACCAAAGCTGTCCAGATCACGATACAATACATCATTGTATCGTGGTATACAATGCATCGCTTGATCTTTAGAAATTTTGTATAAATTTAGTCATTCAGAATGAACATTAGAAACAGAATTATAATTCCTTATTTCTATCGAGATCAGTTTTCAATACACTGCTATTATCACTAAAATTATCTTCACTCTGACTCAATTTGTAAAATGATTATAATGATATAAATGATTATAGTGATTATTTATAAAATGATTAAATGAATGAGGAAATAAGCGATGGATAACAAGCAGCTCCTTGCTCATCTTTTGGGTACTGTAAGACATCGATTCCAACGTCTGCAAAACATGCTTACTATTGAATGACTATTCCCAATTGTACGATATTACGACTGAACTTGTGTTTACCTTTGAGTTATGTATGTATTATGCCCCAAAATATACGCTTTAGTACAAAATTAAAAATTCACTTTTCCACAAGTTAACCCGTGATGTTTTGAAAAGATACAAATATGAGATACGTGTATACTTAGGATAATTCGTCAATGGGTTAAATAATGTGTGGGAGGATTACAGAAGGTGTTCAAGGTAATTCGCGTCATGGATCGGAGAACTCACTCAAACATAGCGAAGCTGTCACGAACACTTATTGTTGATTTAATAATACTTGCTACAAGATCCTCACCAGAGATTACAGGGATTTTGTGCTCAAACTTTGAAATATCGGATGGGGGTGTTATGTAACTCCCTGTTCTTGTCTGAGGTTCAGATGTTTTCCAACGTACTGGTTGAAATGCGAAAGTTCTCCAGCATCATAAAACCATATGCGTTGCAAAAGATGAATGAATGTTATATATTAAATACCATAAGACATACTCCAAGAGAATAATGAAATTGAATTTAAATATTTATTTTGTTGGCGTCGTCATTTGCAGAGCCAAGATTGAACGTCCGCGAACTAGTCGTGATTTTAAAAGTTTCCCGAACTGTTTCGGAAAACCATTTTTACTACATTTTTAACTATCAGCTGCATTTGGGAAAAGCCAGACGGAAATCTCGCTTTTAATTGGATTAATTTGAAACTTGCAGCCATCTATAATCAAAAGTTGCTTGTCAGATGTTTGAAGTAAATGGACACGCATATTGATTGATTGTGTAATTTTGTTATATTTCTCCAAGGTTGTGATGCTTTCAGGCCAGCATTAAGCTCATCAGCGCGTGTGGATCTTGGGGTAATTGGCAAAGATTGCCAAAAAAAAAACACCAGCTAATAGTATAAGAGCTCCTCCCACTAGTCGTTATTAATCTCAAATCTTGCAGAGTACAATCAAGTTATTCAAGAATTTTCTGATGTGCCATGGGGCATACTCCCCAAATAATGAGTTTGCATGTTTTTAGTATTGTGGTAATAACTGAACTTTTGCAAGTAGCAGCATGCTTGTTTCAGGTTGTAAAATAAGTATAGTTCGAGAACTGAATATGCTGTGCGTCCACCATCAAGTAACATTGATGTGGGGCCTGAATAGCCGAGTGTCTAGCGCTCTGGCGTTCGGTGCCACAGGTTTCGAGTCCCGGAGATGTCATGGATGTCTGTAGGGGTTTGGAATAAACTTTAAGCCATAGGTCCCGGTCTCATATGACTATATGAGTATCACGGATCCCAGTCAGACTTCTCACCTACATCATTCCCAACTGTATATCGAGCAATTCAGTTCTAGGCACAGTGAGGTGATGTGGTGTAGTAGTAGTAGTAGTAACATTGACGTAAACCCTGATGGTTATACAAAAGTTCGATCACATTCTACTTTCAAATTTTGGCTAGTATCAAATTGAGAAAAATGTTTTTCCAGTGCCTCCTGGTGTCGAGAAACAAACCCTTCAATTTCAGTTTGCTACGTATTGTATCACTGCTTTGTAAGCGGTCTTTGATAATCAATTTAAACTTTTTTTTTTTGAGCCTTCAACAAAAATTCGAGCTACTTAACGTTGATTTATTTCTCTCGTAACATATTTCCAACGTGAACACTGCTGCTGTCGCATGTTGGCGTAGACAATCCATGCTGATAAAGACTTTTGTTGTTGATGGATATACCCATGTTCTCAAGAAATATGCGAGCTACATTAAAAATGCTGACTGAAAACTATATATCCATACCAGAATTTGTTCTATGTGTTTCTCAAAGTAGGCCTTCACTGAAGCCTTTTTTATGCTTTTATCAAACACTTTTAAAACCAGAAGGTGTTAAAGTTGTTAAAATGACTGCAAACACATAGCGCGTATTTGTTGTGAAAGGAAGACACATTAGAGATAACGCCGTGTATTGTGTATGTGTCCGTTAACGCTTGTATTAAACGTTTTAATTCGCAAACGTTTTCTGCCGTTTTTTCAGCCGTTTCAACTGATGCTTACTCGCAACTTTTTAAACTCCAAGACGAATCTTACGTTGAAGGGGTGTTTTAACTGCTCTGATAGTTTTCGTTTCGATAATAATTTGTTCTAATCAAAGAACTGCTGCCACTTAACACTCTCAAAACTGAATATCGTTTTCTTTAAAAAAAAACAAACATAGATAATATTACTGTATATACGTTTATTAAACACATTATGACGTCTTTTTTAATTATAAAATAACTTTTTTGTAATTCCAACGTTAAAATAACTATTGATCAACAAGGCTTTAAAAAAAAAAAAAAAAAACCAGCTAATAATTTAAAGAAAGTGCCTTACTGTTATTTAATCATAGGCCAGCTAACAATGCTAACTACCCGTAATGTTTATAAAATAATGCAATGCATGCACGTGATAAATCTACTGCGGTTAATCCATGCCGGAAACGTGAGGATAACATCATTAACATGTAACCGTAAATCAAAATTGCTTTATGAATTATTTGGAAAAAATATGTAGTGTGCAGGTTGGGCAATCAGATTGCTGAGTCATGCTATTGTTGCGGTTACTGTTTTAATTTTATTAAAAAAAATTAATTATAATTCTTTCGTAATTGACTCTCAAACCATGTTTGTGACGTAAATAATGTACGGTTAAAATTTCATGATGACCTGTTGAACAGTTCTCAGGAAGCATAGAAATTTTCCTTTTATATATACAAATATATTAATTGAAATATATTTTTCGATTTATATAGTATTAGAAATAAATTTTTACAATATCATTCATTACTAATAGATTCACTATTCGGTCACAAATAGTAAATTCATTCAAAATGTTATAATTAGTTTAATTAGCTTTTTCAATCCATATACTTACTTACTACACTTACACTTACACCACATATACTACACTTACATTTACACCACACTTACTACACTTACACTTCAACCACAATCCATTTTTTTTTTTTTTTTGACATTTTTACTACACTTATGCTTACACAACATTTACTTAACTACACCTACATCACACTTGCTACACTTACACTTACACCTCACTTATTTACTACACTTACATTTATACCACACTTACTTACACTAAGTCTATTAACGAGTTAAACTTGATGATCATTCATTAATGAGGAATATTGCCATATCAACATTGTCCTTAATCAGTAGGCAATTATTGCCTTCGGGTCAAAAAAATATCACCGAAAGCCATAAAACATGGTTAATTATTCCAAGGTTCAATCTTCCACCAAAATCAGAATGTCTTTACATGCTGTACGACTTTTTAAAAATAGCGTATGACTTGTAATGAGACAGTAAAGATGCAACCTGCAATGGGACAGGTTGCATCTTTTGTGCTGTATTATGCAACGATTGTATAAACAGGATATAACTTAGTTTTTCCTTTTTCTCATGTGCACTGAATATATTGTGTCAGATGCCAAAGCAGAGATTTTCTTGCCTGTTTTTGCTTTTATTTATATAAACACCTGTCTCCTCTATTAGCATCGCCACAGGAGATTTAACCGTGCCAGCATGTTGGCACAAAAAAAGGCAGATGGACACGCAAGCTGCTCATAAAAGGAAACAAAAATGAATAAACTAGCAACTACCACAAAGCACAACTTCTTTTATCTTCTTTTTTTTTTTTCTGCCCAGTGCTTATTTCATTGTTATTGGTCATCAGCGCGTTTTTCTAATGTGTTATTTAAATCAAGGTTGCTCATTGTTTTTTTTTTTTTTTTTTGTTTTTATTACTGTTTTCGAATGGATGTTGTTACTTTATCGAATGTAATAATGGATGTCAACAGTGTTTCTACACGTGGAACTAAAAATGTGAATGACATTTTGAAGTGCATTAACCTGTGGCTGTAACAAAATTATTTTTTTTGGACTTTTATTTTCAAGGTTATTGATTTCTCTGTGATTATAAACAATGAAATGTAAATTAGATTTAGAGTTTGTTTCCAGTTTTCTTTTTGTAGATATATCAATAATGTAAATAAAAAATATTTTTCCAAATACCAAATTTAATTAAGTGTTCTTCGTCAGAAAATTACATATGATTTTATTGGAATATAATTTAAATATGCTATAGGATGCAATCTTTTGTTCTTTAGTATTCCTGTTAACATGCTTATCATTTAGTGATATTATTTATTGTTATATATTCATTCATTATTATGTAAAAAAACCATGAAAAAGTATGTTTATAAAATAAAATGAATTTAATTTTTAAGAATTATTTTTCCTACTAATTCATTAAAAATAATTCATAAATAATTAAGGGCCAACTCAAAATATATATTTTTTTTTTTTTTTCAGTCAACACTTATTTAATTTTTAACTTTTACTAAAAAAAAAAAAAAAAAAAAATTCATACTATCGTATCATTATTCATATAATTATATCACTAATCATATAATCATATATATAAATTTTAATTATACCTAACATTGCAACCGTGCTTGCTCCCACTCACTGCAAGAATGCCCCCTTTGGTGTTCAGTAGAAATGATCAGTAGGCCTCGAGACTCTCACCTAAGAGTCTTGAGTTCATTAACCTAAGTGTTCATAACCTAAGACCATTTCTACTGTTGAGAAATTTTTTAGTTTACAATTTCTCAACCTGAGAGGAAATATATTTAAGGCAACCTAAGTATAAATTGGACTACAGACTCTCACTAGGAGAGGAAGCATATTTCACGCAAACCAAGTATCGGGTTTTCGGATTAGAAGTGGAATCCTTCCCCGAATCTAAGAATTATATGTCTTTAAATGTTAAATATTGTATGTCTCTAATTGTATGCTTGTGGTGTTTGTGCCTGTATCCATAAAGCTCTGTGAGTTCTCCAACCTGTGCCTCAAGTATCTCAACCTAATCACACCCAGTTACAATATGGTTTCCCAACCTACTCGCTACAACATATTTTTTTCCAAAGAATGCAGAAAGCAATTTTGCCTCGCAGTTATGTGCTAATGATGTAATGCTCATGTTTCCGACATTGATTAACCACAAGATATTTATCACGTGCATACATTGCATCATTTTATAAACACTAGTTAGTCATATCTCTGATTGCCCATAGAAAGAATGGATTACTCTCTATAACACAAAAATTTTACTAAAGATATTACAACTATTTGCATTGAACAAGCAATTACTAATGAAATTTGAAATAGCATATACTTAATAATGTGCCTAAAAATTGCACATGCTTTATTTTTATATCCATTTTTTTCATTAATGATTTTAATAGAACAGATTTATTTTTGTCTTATAAATTTAAAAATATTCACAGAAAGAAGTTGGTGGATTTCATTTTATTGATAATAGGGTTTCGTGTCCTTCATTTATTATTAGCAAAAGAGTTTTATAGAACAAAAAAAGTTTGAAAACCCTTTTTTCCAATGAAGATTATGAATAATTTTTTAATATTATTTTCAGTGGTGTAACAATAGGGTGGCAAAACGGGCAAATTGCCACTGGCCCAAGTACGAGTAGAGTGGCTATGAGTAAGGGAAAAGCCTGATCATTAAAAAATAAAGTAAAATTTATTAATTCTGTATTTAATAATCCCAAGTTATTAAAGTGATAGTGTATCAAGACTATGAACGTATTCATTCGTATGAAAAATATATCGTATCTGGTAGCATTAGCAATAGAAATATTTACGCACCAGTAATCCCGATGCTAGGGAGTTGCCCGATTTCTAATTCGTGAATAGGTACTTACAAATTAAAAACTGGGAATTCCCGCTGCCACCCATGTGCTACTAGGACATTTTTAAATCTATTTGTTACGGAATTTCCCTGATTCTTGAATAGTTACTTACAAAATTAAAAGTGGAATCCCCGCTGGCAAGTCAATGACTTCCGGAATGGAGGGAAGTCCTTTGTTTCGCGAATTCTCCATGCGTCACTATTATCTTACTTTTCAGCGGATCCGCGATCAGTCGTCAAGTTAATTAGTTGTTTCTAGAAACTAGCTAATAACATGTCTAGTAATAGAAAATATGTTATTGTTGCTGTTACTAATCCCACTTGGCAGTTATCTAGACCAAGTCCACGAACCCGGAGGGACTCATGGTTGAAGGACGCGGCAGCTTATGATGGAGAATCCGTAGGTAGAAGTCTGACTTGGTTTCGTGATGCTCTTACTGTCATATGAGACCGAGACCTGCAGCTTAAAGTGGATTCCGAACCACTACAAACATCCATGGCCCCGCCGGAACCCGAACCCGAAACCTGTGGCACCGTGCTCCAGAATGGTAGACATTCTGCCATTCAGGCCCAGTAATAGAAAATAAATTAGTGGGATTGAAAAAAAAAGGAAAAAAAAAAAAAAGAAAAAAGAAATTACCTAAAAAAGGCAATACTTTAAGAGTGAGGAAGAAACAAACGAACAGTGAGGTGGAAATGTAAAAATTAGCCCGATAGTGATAGCATTGCAGTCGCCGGCAAATTGATCCACAGCCACCACAGCCCTGTACTAGCGATACACAAAATCAAAACGAAGTGAAGTAATTGAAATTGACTTGGGAAAAATGACATCTTCTTCATACATTACTGATAAGAGTCATTTTAAAGAATTAAATGATCAAGTGAAACGGTTTGTGTGCGAAAATGTACACTGCTATCCTGAAGGTCCTTTATTAAAAGACAATTCCAATAGATCATTCTTGGAAAAATATCTTTATAGTGTGACGTAAAACTAGAACATGCATAACTTTGTTATTCTCTATTGCTTCAGAAAGCATATTGTGAACCATGTTGGCTATTCGCAAATAGGGCAACTTAAAAAATACTGACTATTTGGATAGAAAGCTATGGTGACTGGGAACATATTGTCGAAGTCATAGAAAGACATGAGACATCTGAAAATCATTTAGATTCAAGTCTTGTTTATGAACAATAGCTGTCACCGGAAGTGATAGCATTGTAGTCCCCAACAACCCTGATCCAGAGCCACCACAGCCCTGCACTAGCGATACACATAATCAATCTTCGTTATTTTTTCCGGTCTAATGCAGCTGGCAAACACTTAGACAGTGTTCTTTGATGACTTAATGCAAGCGCTGCACCGACGTTACTCACTACCCAGGAGGCGAGTGCAGCTTGAGATAAGCTACGGACGCGGAATAACAGTATCCCCGCAACCCTCTACTATCCGAACAGTGAGGTGGAAATGTAATAATTAGTCCGATAGTGATAGCATTGCAGACTAGACCGGAACCTACGGTTTAAAGTGGATTCCGAACCCCTAAAAAAACATCCATGGCACCGCCGGCACTCGAACCTGAAACCTGTGATACCGAGCATCAGAGATCAGCTATTCCGGCCCCTAAATTTTTGTCATAAATTACCGAAAAAATTGGGATCAAGTTAATCATAATTACAGTACTAAATGATCAAGTGAATTATGAATTCTAGTGATTAGTGAAATTTTTTTAAAGGTGGAATATTTTGGTAAAAAAAAAATTTTGGTCACAAATTTGTGTTAATCCAAACAGGCTTCCGCAATTTGATGTTTATCATCAATCCCGTTTACTTTGTTGAGCGCCATTTTAAAATGGAATATACACTCAAGAGCCAAAACATTATGACCACCTGTCAATAACGAGTTGTCCCACCTTTGGCGCGCAACACAGCTTCAACCCGCCTTGGCATGGATTAATACCACCACTTAATACCATTTCCACCTGATCACGTGCCTTCCACGTCATCCAGGCGAGTTCATTGCAAAATGTAGGGGTGGTCATAATGTTTTGGCTCTTGAGTGTAATTTTCGCAATAGACATCGCGGAGTTAAAAAAATACATAGATAGGGGGCAAAGGATCTTACCTTCTAGTTCACAATAAAATAAAAACAAACAAACATTGAATGAAATATTTTTTCAATACTAAGTTGTACATGAACAAGTGAACAGGTACATTTTTATTAACTTATTTTTTTATTCTAAACTGAATTATGTTTCCATGTTTAAATCATTCATTAAAATAAAAAAAAAAAAAAAAATTTCAAAGCGATTATCAGTTACGTTTTCTAAAATGGAAATATGATGCAATGGGTGGCAAGGAAAGCATCAGTAAACCGCGGTTAAGACAATTATAACCTGCCAGGGTTTCCTCTAATAACTGTCTCAAACGGATAGAACACCGATTCATCGGCAGATGTTTTTTAACCCATTAACACAAATAACAACGTGCTATCCTATTATACACCTACTATTCTAAATACTTTGCACCTACAATACATTACGCATACTGATTACTGATTCTTTTCTGTTTTCGATTCTGGTAGTTACATTTTTCGTTATTATACCCAATTAGAAAGAAGAACTTTATGCACTTTGCACTTCAAATACATTTTTAAGTCGGCAATCGATAATTTTTAATTAGTAGTAAACTTCATTTTACAATCAAAAGCATTTAGCTACATTTATACGAATATAAATACAACATTTATAAATACAAATATAAATGTATAATGTATAAATATAATATGTGATACATAAATATGGGGCCTGATGGGCGAGTGACAAGTACTCTGGCGCTCGGTGCCAGAGTTCGGGTTTGAGTCCGGGCTGTGCAATGGATGTTTGTAGTGGTTCGAATCCATTTTAAACCGTAGGTCCCGGTATAATATGGCTGTTGGGCGTAAGGCTGACAAACTTACACCTTGAAAAGAAACAAACACATCTCTCGTCTCGTAATCTGCCAGTAGGCAGACGGCTTTGGCCTACCATGGGGCTGTTGCGCCATTGATGATGATATATAAATATAATATATAAATGTAATATATCATATACATATATAAAATAAAAGTATAAAGTTTGTATTCGTATAAATGTAGCTAAACGCTTTTGATCATAAAGTAAACTATTAATTAAAAATATCAATTGATTCTTTTTTTTTCAAGCTGGGAAATTAGACTCCGAATCTTGTTCTTCATAGCCGAAACACTGCTGTTAAAATGCTACAGGTATACAGTTCGATCTCTGATTGAGTGGAAAGGTAAACATCCGGTTTAAAGACGGAAATGGCCGACTCGATTGATGGTTGGGGTGCTAGTCAGATAGACGCGGCGCAAAGCAATTTTGAAGGATATATCTTTTGATATTGTGTAATTTAAAATCTAAATACACACACACACACACACACACACACACATACACACACACATATATATATATAATGTTGTTGTGTCTTATCCCACTTGGTAGGCAGTCTAGACTAAGTCCAAGATCTCATAAAAGGAGGCAAAGGGAGGGGGGGGCAGCTTCTGTCGTTTGGGAACATCCACAGATAGAAGTCTGACTTGGCTCCATGACACTGAAGAAAGAGGTCAGAGCCTTCCGGGAGGACGTTTAGTGTGAACTACGGGTATTTGTGTATCGTATGAGAGAAAAACGAGAAAACTCCCACTAGGTAGTCCAACTCACGAGGCAAGATGCTGAACATCACAAACGCCATCGAGTATCCTCGTTTTTAAACAATGCAGTCAGCTTTTTGAACCTTCAAACTAATGCTTACCAGCGGCGCACGTTACCATTGAGCCTCGAGTCGGCCATATATATATATATATATATATATAGGGATTTTCTACTTTGATTTAAATAAGTATATTTATGTATATTGATTTCCTACTTTGAATAAATAAGTGCATCCATCATAATAATTTATCTTCGTTATTTCTCGAAATTTATCAATATGATAATTAGCTTAACTTAAAAGGGTACACAGTATATTTGTTTTTCGTTATTATTTAGACCATTTAATATAATATTTAAATATATTATTGAAACATTAATTATTAATTGATAAAATCAAGCACCGTAAATTACACTTCCATGTTTAATTAATAAGATAGATTTTTATTCCCTGTACTTATTTAATTATCGAACATTAATACATTCATGTAATATATTAATATATATTCCCTGTACTTATTACTATTGAATATTAATCCAATAATAGATCGACAGTAGTATTGAATACCCAGTAAATGTTCCTGAATTCAAATCAAAAGAAAAGGAAATAAAAAAAAATTGAAATGAAAAATTCCTTTCTATTGTGTAGTAAATGTGTTCATTAATATTGAAGAGAAAGCAATTTTATGAATTGGGCAAAAGTAAAATAATGAATGGAAAGATAATGAGATTTACAGAAATTAATATGAGTCTATTAATTTAACAATACTCCCCATTTACACAACGATAATTCTTGCGTTTAATGTTACTAATTATGCGTTTATGTTGTCGACATCATCATCTTTTAACATGCTGATATCGTACAAATTATAAATAAAGGCTGCTACTTAATTTAATAATATTAAAGAAAAAAACGTGAGAAATATCGCTTTTATGGTTTTCCATTAATGGAAAGATCAGTACTTTTTCCGTAAATCGATATCGATTACCTTTGTTTTATTCTTAAAGCTTGTAAAAGGCTTCGTTTTATTCAGAAAATTAATTATTCATCTTTCGCAAAGAAAACTTTTTTTCATTTGAAATATGAATAAACAGTATTACATCTGGATTGGATTTCTAGCGTTGCAAGTCATTTATGCCCGCATATTAATAGGTTGCTATAGTTTGGCCGCAAACTGCGTGGAAAGGTAAAAACGGAAATGGACGAATCGATTTCTTGTTAGGGGTACTAATCAGATGCACGCGGCGCAAAGCAGTTCTGAAGAAACAAGTAATATAATAATTTTTTTTTAAAGGTCAATTCCTACTTTTTTTCACAGTATTGCAGAAAGTCCTTTATAAATAAAGTTAAAATTTTCCTCTTTCATTTGGCGCCATCTATTGGTAGATACATGCAACTTAAATCTAAAAACTAAAATTAATTAGTTAAACTTAATTAATGAATTAATGTTTAAAAAACTGTATTAACATCATATCATCCACTACATGTTCAAAAAAAATATATTTGAACTTTAGTGGATGAATAAAAAGTATTTTATAAGCGATTGAAAATTTGAACAAGATATATAAATATATATATATGGAGAGTGTAAATTAATAGTAGGAAGTTAAAAAATTGATGTTTATTGCAAAATTTTTTCAACTAATTATTCTTTTGAGATTGTGTAACATAAAAATTTCATTATTAGAAAATTATAATTATTTTTATCGTTATTATAAACTCTTGAAATTACGTTTATCTCCTATTACACCACTCTAATTGAATCCATCTGACTTGACTGTTTGACATTTTATCGTACATTAGGTGGTTGTACTATACATAATATGCCAATTTATTAAAATTGTATAAAAATGATAATAATAATAATAGAATATTTATATAGTTGTAGTTGTTTATAGTATTTGAGCATAGGGTGTTGTCGACCTCATCTCCTTTTAACTTGTTGATATCGTATAAATTATAAATAAAGGCTGGAGCACAATTTATAATATTAAAGAAAAATTTGAGAAATATCGCTTTGTTTTTCCATTAATGGAAGAATCAGCATTTTTTCGAAAATCGATATCAATTGTAAAAGGCTTTGTTTTATTCAGAAAATTAATTATTCATCTTTCGCAAAGAAATTTCTTTTCATTTGAAATATGAGTAAACAGTATTATCTAGCGGATGGCTTCACAAGTTATTTGTTGTTGTTGTTCTGATGCAGCTGGCAATACAGATACAGTTAATCTTTAACTGTCGAACTATTTTTATTAATTCCTTACTTTAATGACGTTTTTCAATTAACAACTGTTTAATACTGGTTTACATTTCCTTTTATTCATATGCATCGATTAAATGTTTATTAAAATCAAAATATTTGCTCGCATTTAAATTTTTACGCTCATAAATGAACATGTATTTAACACTAATTTAGGATAAAATTACAGTAACGTTTTAGTGTTTACTATTTTGTTCTAAAAATAAATTTAATGTAATTAAAGAAATATTTTTATTTTAGGCTATAAATCTTGGGTTCAATTCCAATTCGTATGACCTTGAAAACAGCGGAACAGCCAGGATAGTTTTGCTGTTCCTCGAATATCTCTTTCTCAGGTGTGTATTTTTTATTACTCACACTATTCATAACTACTTAATTTCGATTTATAATAGCGTGGTAATAAAAGGTTATACTGATTACAAGAAATATTTAAATAAATAAAGATGTGTATTTGATTTACATGTCTGTATAAACAATAAAAACTAGTGAAAGAAATAAAAAAACGGGCAAAAAGTATTTTAAGAAATCCATGAATGTATATAAACAAATTATATTTAACGTGCTAGAACAATACGAAGGATGATAAAATTAATTTTGGAGTAGTTTAGTCATTAACTGTACCCAAAATTTTCTCTGAAAATTATTAATAAGACACATACTTAAATAGTATGTGTAAAAGGCTTTTATTCTATAGGGATATTCAAAATGAAGGAGCAGATCTTAAATTTTTTATTTAACAATAAATGGACAATAGATGGCGCCACATATTACACAAAGGAATAAAGGAAAGTTCAAAATTATTTTATGCAAGCAACGTGAGCATCATTTGCAACCATGCAACAAACGAGAATTGCTACATCTGTTCCTTCATTTTGAACATTCCTTGTATAATAACTTAGTAAGGAAGAGCTCTGTTTATGCTATGTAAGACTGTTTGAGATTATAGATACAAGTTGGTTAGGACCAGAGATATTCCAAATTTTAAAAAGTTTTAAAAATAAAATTTAAAATTAAAAAACAAGAACTACAGGGTTATTCAAAATGAAGGAGCATATTTTAAATTTTTATTTCCATAGAACGGGAGAATGATGATACACATAATTGTACATCAGTGGCATGCGAAAGTTCAATGTTATTTTATTGTTGAAAGTTATTTCATACATTCATTGTTTATCACCATTTGTTGTGCGATAATAATATAAAATTTGGCACATCTGCTTCTTCATTTTGAATAATCCCTGTATAATAAATTAGTAAGAAGAACTCATTTATGTTATGTAAGATTATTATATAGTATAGTATATTAAAAGGTGATGTATTGTATGAATGAAAAGGTATGAATATTAAAAAGGTTCTAATCTACAGGGTTATTCAAAATGAAGGAGAAGACTTTTAAATTTCCATTTATAATGAACTGGACAATAGATGGCGCCACACATTACAAAAACGGCTAGAGGAAAATTCAAAAAGAGAAGAATTATTTTTTTTATACATTCAGTGTGAGCACCATTTGTTATATGACAAATGTAGAAATGCTGCATCTGCTCCTTCATTTTGAACAACCCTGTATAATATCTTAGTAAGGAGAGCTGTGTTTATGCTATGTTAGATAATTGAGATTATAGATGCAAGTTGGTTAGGACCCGAGATATTCCAAATTTAAAAAAGAATTATAAAAAATATTCAAAAAAAAAAAGAACTACGTTTGTCTAATAAAAATAATGTTCATGTTGAATGTAAAAATTTATTTAACAATAAACCAACTTTTTGGATAATAAACTAACCCCATTTGAACAATAAACTAAAGTTCAACTTTTCTTTATTCATTTGTATAATATGTGGCACCATCTATTGCCTCATTTATTGTAAATAAAAATTTAAGATCTATTCCTTCATTTTGAAAACCCTAGTTTTTACTAAAAATCTTAACCAAGAAATATTTTCATGACTATTGACAATGATGATTATAGATGTAAATTTTAGGATCACTATATTTTATTTAGCTAAAAGTTCAAAAATTAGCCTATTCAAAATGAAGGATGCAAAAACTTCTTACGTTTGTCTAATTAGCCCAAATAGTGTGCACAAAAATGACCGTAGAGCGACATAACTTTGAAGCAAAAAAAAAAACACATTTATGAACTTTTCGAGAATTCATTTGTAATATTTCACACATACAAATAATCATATAAGATGTACAAATTAATTAAATTCTACATGAACAATTTTTAATTTGAATTAATGGCTATAACGTTTTTGAGATATTTATAATAATTGTAGAAAAAAAGAGACAATTATTAGTAACTTTGAAATTGCAGCTAAGTTTGTAAAACGTTTTCACTTCTTTCATTTTCTAGCTAAAATAGCAAAATATTGTTGTTCTAAAGCAGCTGCCAAATTGTAGAGGATTAATATTTATTCCATAAGCAAGGTCTACAGGTCTGCATTGTCATTTAGCAAAAAGGGGGCACATTTAAAGATATGCTATGGACGTCCCAGTAATACTATTAGCCCAAATTCTCACGATCTTATTAAACTGGAACCTAGAGTTTAAAATTCCAAACCAAAAAAACACACATTAATAAATTTCGCACCGAATTGCTGTAATATCACACATACACATAACCATATAAGATGCCAAATTATTAATGGGTTACAATAGTTCGACCACAATTTGTGTAGAAAATTAAAGCGGAAATAATGTTTTATTAGATATTTATAATCAAATAGAAAAAAAAAAACAATTTCTGAAAAACTTTGAAATTGTGAACAATTTTTAAAAAGATTTTTATTTTCATTTTCTAGAATATAGAAATTATTGTTAAAAATTTGTTTTTTTTTTAAGCAGTTATTAAAACCCAGAAACATTAATCTTTATGCCAAATAATCCAAGGTTGACTTATCTACTTGACATTTTCAACGCTCATCAGAGGGTTGAACTATTCATAATATGCTAAAAATAATAATAATAAACTCGAAAACTCGTAACCTGTGATTACCGAGCGCTAGCCATCGGCCATCTAGCTATTGTGATGATTAATTACTGTTGTATTACTATTGTCGTTATTATTATAACTTGATTATTGTAGTTAATCACGTTTTAAATTTGATTCAAAAATTTACAAAGCATACTTTTAATAGAAGTGAGTTTTGTTTTAATATATTGTTTTTTTTTTTTTTGTTTTCAAAAAATAATATGGTGCTAATTTTCAGGATGTTTTCTTTTTTCCAGTTGAATGACCCGTCCAAAATTAGCGACAAAGATGACGACCATCCAAAGCGGGCGACATGGTCCAAAGGAATCCAGAGCTTACTCTTGTGTCTGTCCATGTCCGTGGGCTTGGGAAATATTTGGAGATTCCCGAATGTGGCGTACAATAATGGTGGAGGTGAGGGAATACAGGATTTGATATTTATACGTACTACTGTGTTCCAAAAGAAAGACCAGTTTTCAATTTAAATTTCCCGGGCATATGGTATTTCAATTTTTGTCCTCTTTTAGGTTGTTGGCACTGCCCTTGACATCTGTCTGAAATTTGGCGTCAAAATATTGATTAGTTCTTGAGATACGCTGAGTTTTGTGAGATTCCGGCGA
>BPLR01003991.1:0-23955 GCA_021605095.1 Caerostris extrusa | reverse complement strand
GGATTTTACAATAAATGTTTTTTAAACATTTTATGTTTTAGAACAATTATGTTATGGTTTTAATAGAAATTATGTTTGTATAATTCACTGTGTAATTATTATATTTTTACCTTTTGAATAAAATTAAAAATATTTTCTTTGTTCGAATGATTATTTTTATATTCATGGAAATAAATATGTTTTATATAATGTAATGTATGGAAATAAATATATTTTATAACAATTAAATTTGGTTTTAAATGTTGAACCAAAATTAATTTTTTTTTAGGATTATTCGAAGGATATTTACCATTAATTTAATACTCTGTTTATGTTTTTTTTTATAGAAATTCGCTAGGAAAAATTATGTTAGTGAACTATTTAAATTTAAATTCTTACAGCGTTTGATCACTATGTTACATATTTTTTATTAATCATTTTAAAAAATAATTTTCTTACTTAAAAACGTCTTGAGCGATATATTTTCTAATTTTAAAAGCTTGATTATTCTGCAATCAAAAATTTATATAATTAAAATGTTCAGTCAAATTAGATTGTAGGTATATCGTATCATGAATAACATTAATTATTTTATATTTATGATTAAATGCATTTTATATCTATTCACAATATAATTATTCACAAATAATAATTAGAAAGTCAATAATTGTTGAGGTTTTAGTTGTTTATCGTAATGAGGACTACAATTAATTTTTATAATTTTAATAATATTATGTAAATGCTAATTCCTAAGATAGTGCAATTGTATTACCAAGATTTTAATATTAATAAAAAGTAAAAGTAAAAAAAAAAAGTTGTAAAGAAAAGTTGCAACTATAAAATGTTTTTAAATGTTCGTTGAATTTTTTTTTTTATTGAATACCATTAAAAAATTGGTCCTTTAGAAAATTTTAAGTAAGAAACTTTTCGAGAATGAAAATTACATAAAGCGAATTAAATAAAATATGTAAAGATTTTGGATGGTTTTTATGGAAACTAAAGAAATAAAGTTCACTATAGCATGAACTTTTTACATGATATCAAGATAGGTATGTTTAAAAAAATCGTCGAAAACAAAACAAAAATATACTACTGAAATAATTACTGCGAATATAATCCCCATATAAACAAATATTTGATTATTCTTAGTAAATGACAAGTGTAGTTATTCCGAAATGTTATGCCAAAATGAGACAATAACCTGCAGCAAAACAGTCTCTGTAGTACAAAAAAAAAAATTCTTCGTAGAAATTTTCAGAAATTAAAACGGAATTACATTTTAATTAAGATTATAAATAAAAAAATTAAGTTCATCAATAAAAAAAAATCAATTTGATTTCTTGGAATCGGGAATGTATCTGCGTATACAGATCTTTAAAGCCTAAAAATTACATCCCAGCAGGTAGTAAAAATGGAAACATATTTTTATTTTTATAATGCACGAAGAGTATAGTTTAAAATTTCGTTTTGTGTGATTTAGTTTTATTTGCACTATTAAACTGAGCGCACACTATTCTATAATTTCTATAATTATTTTATAATTACTTTTTTTTTTGTTGAAAATTTGTCCATATTTGATAACGTTAAATATACGAAAATATTTTAGTTTTCCCATAAAATATAAATCTTTGAATGAATAGTTTTTAAACTCGTAATTATACAAATTGATGTGTGTTGGGAAAATGTCTGAAAGATATAAGCTTTGGACAACAATTTAATGGGACAATAAATGCCCTTTCAAATAGTTTAGGTTTTTGGGGGGCAGATTGCATCTGTCTGGTTTATCATAGATGTGTTGCGTTTTTTTTAAGGCTTTTAAGTAAATTGACATGTTTCAATACGCTCTTGTAAGGTTGTGATGAATCTGTAATTTAAAAAAAACCATGATGAAACTGGCAAATTAAAAATATAATTTATTTACTCATTTTTAAAACAGTTGTCAAAAATAAATGTCGATACATAAAGTTAGAATTCTTTTAAAGCAAAACATATTTTTTTAAATTTTTCTTTTAATTTCGGATTTAGTAAGGATCCACCATGTCTTCTAAAAACAAAAATATAACCAACAGAAAAGTGTTCGAGGTTGACACAACGTCCTTTGGAGGACGGGTTTATCCTTACGTTAGACTTTGCAATTTGCACCTTTTTTTCGTCCGTTTTGACTTTGGAACCGATGAGGGAGGGGGTGAGAAAAGAGAAAAAGGAGTGTGCGAAATCTAGTGAACAGTTTTTAAGATAATTTTGTTATATAATTGTATTTTGTGTATTATTTTTAGCCGTTGTCCAGTGCTGACTTTATTTTACTAAATATGGCAGTTAAATATGGCTTTTATTTAGAGGAATAATTTTGTTTATATCCGCGAACAATACTGAATCAAGAACATATACATATCCGGCCCTCGCCTTCACCGATTGCCTTCCGCCATAAGGGAAACGCTTCCACACTAACGGGACATAATTTGCAATTATTAAGTGTCAATGAAATGATGGTAATTGCATCTGGGCTTTAAAAGTGTCTAAAGTACAATCACAATTAATCATTGAATTTGTATGCATAAAAGTTCTATAAGAACTAATTTTTGATAATATATTTTTTAAAAACTTTTTTTTTATGTTTGAATAAGAATAAAATTTGATATCAGTATTGTACCTATAAATTTTACATTTTTTGGTGTTCTAGGATAAAATTATTTCACTGTTTCGAAGACTACTTTTTGCCAAAACAATCTTTGGAATCCTGTTGCATTATCCCTTCATTAATAGTTTTAGTTGCTCTTCTATGAAGGTATTCCAGGGCGCAACTAATTTGTTGCCAATAACTCTAATTGAAACACACATCAGATTTATTTAAACAATATTTTTGAAGGAAATATAAAATTATGATTAATTATAAAAAATTTTGAAATTGGACATCATGGATTATTTGACGTGTTTGGCAATATATACCCTCATTTTTCAACAATACAAGCATTCAATAAAATATTGTAAAAGTAGCAAACTTGTTTTAATTCTGCAGCCAATGGTTATTTTAACTTATGGCCAAAAAATGTCACTTATTCCCTCAGTCAATCTGAATAGAAAGTGTAAATTGGCAACAAAATCATTTTATCGTTTCAAATACTTACCCTCAGTATCATCTGGAAATGAAAACGAAAAAAAAAACTATGAATTTATCGTATCGTGAAAAAAATAGCCCTTGTAAATATGTGTAATATAAATTGCTTTATTAAAAACCTTGCAAAATACCTCAAATTACTACACTGGTTACATAAAAAGCATTATATTTTTATAATTATTGCCATAATTAATAATTGTCTAGCTTGTAGGCCGCTACAGTAGCTTGAACCTCATTAAATAATTGGAAAGTACAAACAGTTATTGAGAAAAAAAAAAAAAACACTCATAAAAACCGATGTATGTTATAATAAAAAATATTTGAGCTATCACAGCTTTCTGATGTGTATAGTGTCTGAAACAGAAACATAATCGAATTGTACTTTTCCAAAGATGATGTTTGAAATATAACACTATGTGATTTTAGGCCCTACATTAATTTTAAATCAAATTTAGTTATAGATAGAATCTAATCGCAAATGATTTAATAGGTGTTTTATTAAAAACATTTTTCTTATTTCCCATAATGTTTTGACTACAATAATTTCTTATTGGTTATATGTTTTAACTGTCTTTCTGCTTCTTCATTTTGAAATGAAACCAATTGATAGAAGTTGTTTGATTGAAATTCGCTCCTACATTATAAGTGGCCTGATGGCCAATTGGCTAGCGCTCTGCCTATTGGTACCACAGACTTCAGATTCGAATCCTGGCGATAGCATGGATGTTTGTGAGTGATTCGGAATCCACGTTAAACTGTAGGTCTCGGTCTATTTAGCCCAAAGTATGCACAAAATGATTGTAGTGAGACAAACCAAACCTATGCTATAAAACTGCTAAACGCATCTAATAAACCAATGAAGATAAATTCTGAGAGTGATTATGATCTTATGAAAATGGTGCACAGGTATTTGATCCACCTGCCCAACGTGACCAAATCCTACATAGCGCCTCCTGCAAATCCACTAAAATGTCACGTCGGGATTTGAAGTTCAGTTCCTCTTCTGATGGAGACTCCATAAAAGAAATGTTTGACAGGGCACACGGCATGTTAAAATGAAGAAACACTAAAAACGATAAGCAGGAAATAGTTTTGTCCTACATAAAATTCAGGTTTAGGAAAAAATTCCCCTTTTTATTTAAAAGGTTGTAGAAAAGTAAAAGTTATAAATAATTCAATTTATTGCAAGGTCATTACGAAAAATTAAAGAAATGCATTTACCACCTTTGGAAAGACAAAAAACAAACAGCACTCGGCGATTCACTCGCTCATCGCAAAACCTCAGCTTTGAGACGATTCTCAAAGCAAAGATATTTGGTTGATTTATTGTCCACAGGATAATATGTTTTAGATTGTGATACGGCTAAAATAGACAATTGTTGTTAAATTAATTTTCTTAAAGTAAAACTAACTAAAACATCTACGCAATAAGTGAACGCTCTCAATTTCGTAAAAATTTTTTAATTTAAATTCGATCATGCACAAAAATTGTCAATTTTAATATTTTATCAAAATTAACAAAGTAAAATTCTGAAAGAAAATTCTGAAAAATTATAAAGTTCAAACGAATCTTCAATATTTTAAAATGCTACAAACTCTGCATTTCACAATAGTTAAAGTTTTCAATAGATTAAGAAAATTCATATTGAAAAACATGAGCAAAGAAGCGAAATTGAGTGATAATAACTATAATTCATGATAAAAGCACATATAAAGAAACCACTAAACATCTCGTTTGATATATATATTCCATATAACTGCAGCCTAATTTTAGGTAGTTTCTCAGACCATTACATGCAAAAATATCGTAATCTCGACGAAACTTATAGCATGGTATTATGGAAATCAATCAATTAAAATCAAAGTCAATTAAAATCATAATAATACACTATAATTATGATTTTAATTGACTTTGAAAGAAATTTCGTATATCCAAGTTTAGTGTTAAAAATTTGCTTCCAGGAATAAAATATATTTATTGTGATATTGCAAAATTTTATTATCAGGATAAAATTTGATGATATTTTAAAAACAGTATAGAGTTGGGCATTGGGTAGAATCGGAAGTGCGCGAGAGGCCTGTTGATCAAGTAGTTAGAGCTTTAGAATTGGGTACATCAGACTTTCAGGTTCGAATCTTGGTGGTAGCATGGATGTTTGTTAGTGGTTCAGAATCAACTTTAAACTGTACGTCCTGGTCTGCTTAGATCAAGCGTGCAAAAAAAAAAAAAAAATTACCGTAGTGCAATAAACCCAAACTGAAGAGAACTATAGTTAAAGGATATTAATTTCTCAGAATTCTTCAAAAGTTGTGGCAACGAATGTACAAAAATACTAATGCAGATGTTGGTTATACAGAACATTAAATCATTTTAAAAACCAATTTTAAGGAAAGAGATTTACAGAAAATACCACATTGTAGAAGGCCTTTCATTCTTTAAAGTTAAAAGTAAGTAGTTTTGGTTCTATAGTGGCTTCCTATAGCTATATATAAATTTTATATTTTTCCAGTAGTAGATTTCTTTAGTTGATGTATGTGTGTATGAAATATTTCAGGTCGAACAACAGTTTCTTGCACTATAATACTTGCATTAAAAAATGATAGGGAATAACTTCATGAAATATTTCTTCAATATGTATTATTTTGTGAATAAATATTTCGGATATTTAGAATAAGGATTATAAGTAACATTTTTCCAAATTAAAAAAAAAATACAATAAGGTTTTCTAGAAATTGGACAACCCTTTTGTTGTTTGAAAATACCTCATACATTTCATAGGTTCACTTCTACGTAATAGCATATATCACTTTAAATTAACTCGAATGTGATAATAAAAATTAAAACTATATTAAGAAAAGGACTTATGATTGTTATTAATAAATTAATAAAATAATCATTAAAGGAAAGATTAAATTGCATGAAAGTTCGTCAATTTTAGGCAAAAGACAAAGCAAATATCTCTAAGCGGGCATATTTTCAGGCATAGAAAGTTTGAAAGTTTGAAGAAAGAGCTATTGTAGAGTAGAATGGACTTATTATTAAGGTTTCACAGTGGTTCATCTTTATGTACGACTGTTAATTGTAATTTGCAGCTCAAATATTAGTAAACTTTGAAATTTTATGAATATAATACTCGTTTAAAAAGAGGTTTACTTTCAAATATGTTTAATTGATGTCTTCTTTTAAAATAATAGAATTGAATATAATGTTGCAAGAACATAAATTCAAGCAATGGAATAGTATTTTGCTAATTTACATTTTAAAAGGTGAAAATATAAATATCCGTTTAACTTAAGTATTGTATAATAACAAGTTGTTAATTCTGTTGCGATTATCTTTGTAGAATTTTATAGAGGCTTTGAGGGATTATTTAAATATTTCATAGAAATTTTCTTCAGATAGTTGAACAGATTCTAATTTTAATGAAATCTAAACCATTCTTATTCCACTTTATAAAAAACCGGATTTCTAAAAACAATATTTTTAATGAAATAAAATGTCAACATTAATTAGATCCAATGTATCATTTTTGGCATCTATTTAGAATGGTCTATTTTGGGTAATTCGGCTGCTGTATGCATTTTATCTGCAACTATTTATGAATTTGTTAGTACCAGGGAAGTATATATTCAAGAATTTCTTTTCTTATAAATCATAAGAATTTACCTCTATTAAACTACGACTTACTAATAGGAAAAATAGACTGCTTATGAAAACATTTATCAAATTTCTGCAGTGTAAATACTGTAATAAGCAAAATAAATTTTTTTTTTTTTTTAATATAAATAATTTAATTTATGAAATGGAATATTTCCTATATGAAAACCCGGGGAAATATCTTTTTAATGTTTGAATATAAATTTTCAGACAATTGTATATTAGGAATGGACCTTGAAAGTTGCATATTCTCCATAAAAAATAACTGCAATACTAAAGAAAATTCATTGACAGTTTAAATTTTGGTTAATGTTTTTTGCCATTAATTTCTGAGAAATGCGGAATATTTTTTGTTTTATGCTAATTATAATCGTAAAAAGAAAAATTCGAAATATGATTACAGCTTTATCGGCTACTGATAACAGCGTTTCGAGGAAAATATTTGTAAAAACTCATTTTTTAGCTATGCTTTAAATGTGGTTGAATGTTTAAAATTTTCATTTTGGATTTTCTAATTTGAGTAATTTAGAAATATATATTATTGAAAAAAAGGTTACTTCATCATTATTATAAAAATACCAAATACTGGATCTTTAATATTTTGTTTATTTTATTTAATATTTTAAATCACAAAAAATAAATTGTATATAAATATATATTTAATTTCCGTTTTTACATAAGGTGTAACTGAATAAATACATAAAAATTCAGGCATTTCGTGACAAAATTTTGATTTAAATTCGATAATGTTAAAAGAATCATCAATTTCAAAGAAATTCTGATAGAGAAGGAAAATTTAAACTGAAACTTGAACAGAAATTTAAACAGAAGTTTTGAAAATTTAAACAATTATAATTGAATGTCAAATATTTACAAATGCTCCAGACACTTCATGCCACGATATTTTACAATTTAAATTAAGAAAATATACATTTTGATTGAGAAATAAATATCCCATGTTATTGCAGCCTACATATTGAAGACATTATTTGCCCATTAGATGCGAAACTATTCTTGCCGAAAATTACATTAAACCATGATTTTAAGGAGTTATGATTTTAAGTTTAAAATGATTCTTCAGAGCCAAGTGTAACGTTTTAAAATTTTGTATTTCTGGAAGCAGATTTTATAAAAACAGTTTCGAGTTGAGCATTGTGTAGAATATGAAGTGCGCTGCAGATTTTGTTTGGTTTGCCGCTCAACGGTCATTTTGTGCACACTTTTTTTGACCGGGACCTACAGTTACACATGGATTCCTAATCCCCATTAAACATCCATGCCAACGCCAGGATTCGAATCTGAATCCTGTGGTACCAACGACCATACGCTGTAAAAGAAATATTTTATTTTCTAAGGTTTTTAGAAAATTGTGGCAACAAATGAGTACAAAAATATTTTGTAGATATTGGTTGAACGTCACATTTTTTTTTTATTTTAAAACGACGTTATTACAGAAAAGAGACTAGAAAAAAGCGTTTGAACCTTTGAAATTACAGGTAAATAATTTCGATTCTGTATTAAAATGCAATTTTTATTGTAATTATTTTATATTCCGTGTCCGTTCAATGGAAACTTTTTTTATTTGATGTACGAGTATAAAACATTGAGGCAGAAGAACAATTTATATCGTCGTTGGTCCTTACATTTATAAAATGAATAATCACGAGTTACTTCGTGAAATACTTCTTAAATATACTACAATATCTTGTGAATAAATATTTCGGATATTTAGATCACGGATTATAAGCTAAATTAATTCTATATTAAAAAAAAAAATAAATAAATACTGTAAATTCTTCTGGAATTAGGATGCCAATCTTTGTCTTATTTGATAAGTCTCATACATTTCAGAGGTACAACACTAAATAGAAGTATGTTATAATGTAACAGGAATTCGGAAATGAAAATTAGTTCTATAAAAAGAAAATTATTTATAGATAACATGCATAAATTATCAAATAATTAATTACAGAGCAGATTTAATTACATTAAATTGCCAAAGTTTTAGATAAAAGGTAAGATAAATATCTCAACTAGGGCGTCTCTTCAAGGATTAAGAAGAGAAAGTTCCAATAGTTCGAAGTAATGAGTTAATAACAGGGAAAGGATCGACATATTGTTGAGAATTCACAGAATTTATTCTTGATGTACTTTTCTTAAATATAATTTGTCGCTCAAATAGTTGTTTATTTTGAAATATTATGAACATAAGACCCATTTAAAAAGACATTTACTTATCAAATACTTTCATTTGATGCGTCTCGTTTTAAAAATATTAAATATGTAAACGAGAAAATAATGCTGTAAGAAGACTATTTCTTGCAACGTGATAGTATTTTATTCATTATTTTATAAAAAGAGAAAATATAAATTTTCGTTTTGTAACTTTAGCGCTGCAAAAAAAAAAAAAAAGTCGTAATTTTAATGTAATATTTTTTGCAGAAGTTTTGAGAAGTATTAACCATTTTTAAATCGTTTCTTTTAAAAAGTTTTGAAATGTTTGATCGGATTCTAGTTTTTGTTAAATCGGAACTCATTTTATCTCATTTAATAATTAAAAAAAAAAAAGGAATTTCTGAGGATAGTGTTTTAAAAGATCTAAAAATTATCATTATTTAGATCCGATCTTACTTTCCTACTAGCTTATTTCTAAAGTGTTATTCTGTGGTAACTCTGTTGTAATATGCATTTTACCTGTGACTTAATTTTTTATTACCAGAGAATATTTTACTTGTGGAATTTTCCCTCTGAATCGCAGGTGTTACCTCTACCAAATCTTCCCGTAGACCAAAATAAAACCAAATCTACGAAATCACTATTTTCCGTAAGAAATAACAATCTGTTTTATAGATATTGATTGATTGCTTAATGTAAATAATTTCATTTCAAAATTGGAACAGTTGTTATATCAAATTTTGGAAATATAGATTGTTTTCAACTTTATTTCAAAACTTTTCTGATAATAATATAAATCATCATAAATTATCAAATAATTACAGAAAAAGGTTCAATTACATTAAATTGTCAAAGTTTTAGATAAGATAAGATAAATATCTCAACTAGGGCGTCTCTTCAAGGATTAAGAGAAAGTTCCAATAGTTCGAAGTAATGAGTTAACCGGAGAAGAATTTACATAGTGTTAGGAATTCACAGTGATTATTCTTTGTGTACTATTGTTACATGTCATTTGACGCTCAAATAGTTGTTTACTTCGAAGTGTTATGAACATAAGACCCGTTTAAAATAACGATTCAATATCAAATACAGTCATTTGATTTTCGTTTTAAAAATAACAATATGTAGAACGTGGATATAATGCTGTAAGAGTACAACTTCTGGCAACAAGATATTATTATGCTAATTATTTTATAAAAAGTGAAAATATAAATTTTTCGTTTTGATACTTTAGCACAGTAAAATATTAAGTCGTAATTTTAACTTAAATTTTTTTGCAGAATTTTTTGAGAAGTGTTAAAAATTTTTAATTGTTTTTTTGGAATTTTAGAGATGATTTATCGGTTCTCGTTTTAATCAAATCGGAATCCATTTTATTCTACCTTAATTAAAAAATGAATTTCTGGGAATAGTGCTTTAAAAGAAATACTAATTATCATCATTTAGATCCAATCTTACCATTGCTAGTAGTTAATGTCTAATGTGTTATTCTGTGGTAACTCGACTGTGATATGCATTTTACCGGTGACTGTTCCTTCTTATTACCTGAGAGTATTTACTTTCAGAATAAGTTTTCCCTATAAATAGCAAACCACTTCTCAAGCAATCAAAATAATTGACCATTCATTATGAGTTTGTTAAAATCTGTCCAGTTGTTTTGTAATTCATTATTATACTACATACATCAATACATCAAATTTTAAATGAACAAACTTCCATGCCAACGCTAGCATTCGAACCTGAAACCTGATGTAGTCAATTGCCATCAGGCCGCCTTTAATTAAATGTTCAAATTTCAAATTTCAACACGAATATTCTGTCTCGTTGCTGTTCTAGTTCAAATGGTTCTCATACAAATTTCTTAATACATACACAATTCCAATTTCAGTTTTTCAAGATATAGCATTTATGCATTAATTTAAGCAATTTCCTTTTGTTGGAATTTATTATTGTTCTACTAGTAATTAATATATAAAGAATTCATTCTTGTTATTGGAATTAGAGTACAAAAATGATTTTGTGAACCACATTAAAGTACTGCATACAGCTTTTGAATCTCGGTTAACCCTTTTTTTTGTTAACCCTTTGCACTCTAGGTTTTTTTTCATTCGTATTACCAGCAACTCGAAGCGATTTTAGTGAAAAGGTCATATTCACATGTAAGTTTGATATACGCATTATTTATATTGTTATTTGCATTGTCACCGTAGCGGAGCCCTCGGGCTTGAAGACAAATTTTACATGGCTCCGCTCCGGATCCCTCGAGTGCAAAGGGTTAGCTTTTGATAATTAACGGATCAGAACATAAATATCAAGTTAAATGCTGTGCTGGTTTGCTGCAATTCAAACAATTATAGATATATTGTAGTAGTGACTGATTAAAGTTTTGCTTACAAAATGAAAACTGTTACTACCTTTTACTTGTTGGGAGGCAAAATGTAGTGATTTAAATATTAATTATTTCGTAATAATTAATAACAATTTAGTAAAATAAATGCGGCAATATAGTTAAGTTCTTGGCAAAATGTTCAACGCAAGAAATAGAATGAAATGCTATGAGATCCATACATTAAAACATTCACATATTACTTCAGTATTTAAATAAAACAATTTTGAATAATAACAGTTTTTTTTTAGACTAACAAAAAGTGTCGGAAAATAGAGAAATATTAACATATTTTAAATATTTCTACATGCCTGTTTCACAGAATGTTGTTTGATAATAATTAATACTTTTCATCATTGACACTGTCATTTATGAAAAGTAACACTAAAATTATTCATTTCCAGTTTTTATCCATTTAAGACTATATCAATATTACTCTGATTCTTACTACTGAATTTTTTTTTTTAGAAAATTAGAAACTCCTTTGGACAACAGCTGAAAATTTCCATTAACAAGATCTAGATTACGCGGTCACACAAGCATCCCGCTGAATTCAATCTGAAACAATTTTGGTACTGCTTTTTACGTTAATACTTAAAAAAACCTCAAATAATGGCAAAATCTAGTATTAAAGCAAAACAAAAGACTTACAAGTGTGAGACTTGTGGACAAGTGTTCCAAAAGAAAAGGTATTTATCCCGGCATGCGCATATTCACACAGGTATAAAGCCATATTTTTGTGAGGGTTGCGACAAGGCATTTGCAACAAAACAACATTTGAATGCGCATTCATTAACGCATTCCGGTGTGAAAAATTATGCCTGTGAAATTTGCAATAAGGAATTTATTAGCATGTATTGTTTGAAGTCTCATTTGCTTACGCACAAGAACGAACTGTCATTTGAATGCGAAGTCTGCAAAAGAAAATTTAGACATCAAAGTGGATTACATGTCCACTATAGAACACATACCAAGGAGAAGCCTTACGAGTGCGAAGTGTGTAAGAGAAAATTTTCACAGAATAACAGTTTGAAAACTCATTTGCGTACCCATACGAATGAAATGCCATTTGAGTGTGAAATTTGCAATCGGTAATTTAATCGAAAGGGCTCTTTGAAAAGGCATCTGTTGATTCATTCTAAGGGTAGCCCCAATGTGGATGAAGTTTCTCACAAAGATGCCATTTAACGAGACACTTCATAGACATACGAAAATAAAATTTTGTATGCTATATGAAAGAGCATTTCAATATTTTATTTTTATAAAAATTTATGACCATTGCATTTATGTGTGTAATGTTAAATTTTAATGAATGATGACCAGTGATCTTTTTGTTTTTTAAGTTTGAACAAACGATTTTAGAATTTTACTCTAAATGATTCTTCTATCTTCTGATCATTCTTCTATTTTGTATGCTTTTTTATTATAAGCAATATTTTCTATGCGGTTAATGTGAGAATCCTTTTATTTCTTCTTTTGAACAAATTTAGAAATATTTTCATTTTACGAATTGTAATTTTTATAATCTGAAAGAAAAAAATATTTTATGTTTTAAATTTTCCATGAAGTACAGCTTAAATAAACTTTTGTTGAGCAGGCGAAGTTTATTTGCTCTTAATTTAATACTTTGTTAATGATGTTTTGTAAAATTTCGTTAGAAAGCATTATATTAGCCTAGCATTTGAATTAAAAAAGCCCTTATTGTATTTTAATAAAGCATTTTATATTACATATTTTTTAGATCTATAAATTTATGTAATTTAAATATTCAAGCAAATTGCAATGTACTTATACACAATCATGCAAAAAAAAAAAAAAAAAAATTTGTGCTTAAATGTCTTTTATGGAGGCTACATTATTTATAAGTCATGTTAATTGATAACGTCTATAGTTGTAAAGGTTTTAATTTTTGTTTTAATATAATGTAAGCTATGGTAAAGGACAATTGCATTTATATGTGTAATGTTGAGTTTCAATGAAGGATGAATAATTAATGTTTTTTTTTAATTTTGTAGTTTAGATACCCTATTTTTAATTTTTACAATAATATTTTTAAAGCTAATATTTAAAAAATTTTTGTTTTAAACTTAAACTTTTTAATTTTCTGTTTTTGTTAAGAATACTTGCATATAAAATTATTGAATATGTTTATATAACACAATGTGTAATTATTATTATTTTTTTTTTTTACTTATTGAATAAATTTTAAAATATTTTCTTTTTTTTTTCGAATGATTATTTTTATATTCAATTTGTAAAAAAATATGTTTACAACAATAATACTTAGTTTTAAATAGTCCACCATGTCTATTATGTGTATATTCTTAGAATAGTATATAATTTAAATATGAAAAGTCGTATACAGTTTGTTAAATATACTACATAATTTTATTATTTAAAATCATCTAGAACAATAATATTTTTTTATAATTTTAAGATCACATAAAAATTTTTGATTACATAATATTAAATTAAAATTTGCATTGAAATTATAATGCAGGTAAAATACAACCATGAGCATGAATTTAATCAAAACTCCATATAATGTACAATCGAAGATTAAATTGCACACCTAGAAGCTCTGGAAGAACTAATTTTTATATAGTATTTTTTTCTTAAATTTTTTGTTTGAATATGAATTAAATTTCAAACTAGTTTAATATTTATAAATTTGTTTACATATTTTTAGTATTTTAGGATATAAATATTTAGGACATCTTCCAGGACTTCTTTTGAGAAGGATTAGCCAAAACAATCTTTGACTCTTTGTTTGCGTTGTCCCTTGATTAATGGATTGAGATGCGTTTCTACGAAGATATTCAAGGCGCGACTCATTTGTTGCCAGTAACTCTGATTGAAACACACATAAGAATCAAGGTACAGTTTCAGAAGTAAAATTTGTAAATGAAATATGAGCATAGCAAAACTAAGTAAAGGATTAAGCGATGAGGGGAATTAAATTAAAATAGTCTCCATATGTTTGGGTAATTTTTATGTCTAAATAGTGTAGTAATTAAGTCTGGTATATAGTCTAAATAGTGTAAGTAATTTTTCTACAATTTATAAATTTTTTTCAGATCCTAAAGACATATACTTAAGATATGAAATTGCATAAATTTTAATATTTTTATATTGGTGTAATACTTGAAATTGACTTATTATATTGCCTGGAATATGAAGGTGTCTAAAGTGGTTTGTGTATCGCTCTACTCTAATTAGATCGGGAGTTTAACTTGGATTCCAAACCACTAGCAAACATCCTATCCACGCCAAGAATCGAACCTGAAGCCTGTGGTACCAAAAGGAGAGCGCTAGCCAATTGGCCATCAGATTGCTTAAAGTTAAAAGAATCGCAATAACAAAACACTGAAATTTTTGTGACTAAATATAATACTTTTTTAGAATTTAAAAAATATAATTCTTTACAAAATATATTAAATCTGGATACCATGGAATTTTTGACGTGTTCAATAATGCATGCCTTAGATTGCCATCGATACGGACTTTCATAAATAGATTGCAGAAGTAAACAAACACTTTTCAATTGTGCAATGATGACTACGTTATATGGTGTTTAAAATCTTCTTCCAGAAATAAAAAATATTAATTGTGATAGTGCATATTTTTAATAAAAGTATACAGTTGGGCATTGGATAGAATCGGAAGTGCGCACCGGCTTGTTGGTAAAAAGGCCAGTGTTCTGGAATTGGCAAACTCAAACTTTCGTTTCGTATCCTGGTGGGGACATGGGTGCTTGTTAGTGGTTCAGAAATCCTCTTTAAACTGTAGATCTTGATCTGTTTAGATTTCTTTCTGCTTAAATCTAGTGTTCAAAATATGACCGTAGAGAGACAAGCCAAACTGAAGCCATCGATAGTTGAAGGATATTATTTTTTTGAATTCTTGAAAAATTGTGGCAACAGAGACGTACAAAAATACAAATACAGATGTTGGTTAAACAGTCCATCATATCATTTTAAAAAACCAATATTTAAGGACAGAGACTTATCGAAAATACAACATCACAGAAAGCGTTTCAATCTCTGAAATTACAGGTAAATATTTTTAATACTATTTTGCCATACTGTTGTGATAGCAGTGTTTAAAAATATTGTAATTTTTCGATAGACAATTTCTTTTGTTGATGTATGTGTATGAAAAATTTCAGGTCGAAGAACTGTGACTATTGTAGTACTTGCATTAAAAAAGAACTTATGATAGGAAATAACGTCATTATACTCAGAAAAAAAAAAATTCTAAATAAACAAAATAAAAAAAATAAAAACCCAAAGATACGGTGAAATTTTCTAGAAATATAATACCCCTATTTATGTTATTTGAAAATCCTCATACATTTTAGAGGATCGGCTCTCTATAAAAGTATATAACATGAAAATAACATGAATTTGCTAATGAAAATTAATTATTTACTAAGAAAATTATTTAAAACGTTTATTAATATATTATCAAATTATTGATTACAAAGGAGATTCAATTGCATAAAAATTTAACAATTTTAGGCAAAAAAATGTAGTTATGTCAAAGCGGTAGTATTTTCAAGGATAGAAAGTTCCAGCAGTTTGAAGTAAGGAGTTATTTTAGAGAATGATGGACTTATTAGAGAGTTTTTTGCATACCGTATTTTGAACCTCCGTTAGCTTTTTTTTCTCCCTAGTGCGCATGCTCATAGGAAATTGCGCATGCGTATCTGTAATGTTGTTTCCTATGAGCATGCGCGCTAGGAAGAAAAAAGTTAACGGAGGTCCAAAATACGGTATGCAAAAACTCTCTATTGTTAAGACTTCACAGTAGTTATTATTTTTATTTACCACTGTATTTTAAATATAATTTGATGCTCAAATATTTGTTCACTTACAAAATATTTGTTCACTTGTTTACTTGAACAAATACCCGTTTAAAATTAATTTCCATCAATTTAATTTAATTAATTTAATTAATTTCAATCAATGAAATGCTATTTTGGTAATTATTTTGTAAAAGGCAAAATTATAAATGTTCGTTTTAACACTGTAAAATAACGAGTCGTAATTTTGATGCAATTTTTACTAAATTTTTATGATTTGAGCATTTTTAAAATGTTATAGTGTAAACTTCTTCAAAGCTAAACCTATTTATTTATTGACGAAATCCGGTTTGAATAATCTGATCACATTTTTGTTCTATTAAATATGGGTACTCATTTTGCTTCACTTTTCATTTTATGCGATTCAATGTTAAATTTGAAAGGACCTTATTAATATTTTCTCTTAAATTTACTTACCAAGAGCATTTCTGTTTTGAATCATTTGTTTCTTACACTGATTCAAAGGGCGGGGCTCGTATCTTAATGTGGAAATATTCAGGATTAATGCATTATATTTGATTTAATGTTATTTTCAGGTAACTTTCCTGAGAGCAATTTATTCTTTTGTTTATTATTCGAGTTGTAATGGTAAAATCATTTTTTTATTGAATTTGAGTTCAGGACAGTTTTCGTGCATCACATTAAAATATTGTATTCTGATTTTGAATCGTGATGCTATTAAATTAGATTTTGAAACGTAAAAAAAGATATATCAATAATGTTTTGATATATTGCCGCATTTCCTGTTCCTGTTGTGACATTGAGTAATATTTGTCAACTTGAATACTGTTTAATATCAGTAACTTATTGCATAATGATATAAAGTGAATTAATTCAAAAGAAAATTTTGAGAAATTATTAAAATAAATCAGCCGTAAAGAAATAATTTACTAAAAAATGATCGTTAGAAGCAGTAAAAAAAATTAGATTAGATTAAATACTATTTCAGTATTTTAGGAAAACCAAATTAAATAGGAGCAATAGTTTGTTTTCCTGAAACTAACAAATAATTTTGGAAAAATGATAAGTATTAACAGGCATATTTTGTATATTATCGAATTTTGTTTTTAACAGATTGCTGTTTTATGAATAATTAATGTGACAATATACTAATTAAATAACATATTCAAAATTTTATTTTTAACTATTTAAAAGTATATCAATATTACTCATACTTAATATCTACTTTTTTTCTGCAGAATATAAAGAACTTCACAGGACAAAAGTTGAAATTTATAAACAAGATACAATTTAAACAACAATTTAAACGCACTAAATTGAGACGAAGACAAATTTAACATTGGCTTTATATCATTTCTTTATGAAAGCTTCAACCATGCCACAATCTAGCATTATCGCAAAAGAAGAGCATTACCAGTTCGAGACTTGTGGTAAAGTCTTCCAACAGAAAAGAAATTTATCCCGGCATATGCGTAATCACACAAGTCTTAAGTCATATATTTGTGACATTTGCCAAAAGGCGTTTACCCAAAAGGATATTTAAAGAAACATTTATCTACGCATTCTGGAGTGAAAGATTATGTGTGTGAAATTTGCAAAAAGAGATTACGCAAATGTCTCATTTGAAGACTCATTTGCTTACGCACACAAAAGAGATGCCTCACGAATGCAATGTCTGCAAGAAAATATTTTCACGAAAGACCAATTTAAAAACTCATTTGCGTATCCACACAAATGAAAAGCTATTTGATTGTGAAATTTGTAATCAGAAATTTACGAAAAGGGCACTTTGAAAAGACATCTGTTGATTCACAAAAGAAAAACCGCACATTTGCGCACTTTTGTATTAAATCGTTTCGTCGGAAAGGAGATTTAATGCAACATTATCGCATCCATACACAAGAGAAACCATGCGCATGCGACACATGCGGAAAAAGTTTCTCACAAAAGATGCCAATTGGCGAGCCACGTGCTTACACATACGAATGGGAATTTTAGTATGGTAAATAAAAGAGCATTTGATAATTCATTCATACAAAAATTGCGGTATTTATCATTGTTCCTTACAATTCCATTTCTTATATCTATTGTTATGCTTTTTACTGAATTATAATTAAGTTATATTTTTATGCGGTTTGCATAACTGGTTTTAGAATTTTAAGACAAATTGCTTTTATGAACATTTGTAATTATTTTATTTTATTTTAATCATCATTGTTCCTCTATAAGTATGCTTTTATAACACACGATGTTATTCATTTTTTCCTTTAAATAAATATGTTAATATTTTCTTGGTATGAATAGCTTTTTTTACATTCTATATTAAAAACATTAAATCTTAATTATAAAAAATATTTGTTTTGATTCTAAAACATTCATTCCGTAACAATTTTTATACCGAAAGACGAAATGAAGTTAAATTATTTAAATGCACAAATGACGTAAAACGCCTTTTATAGGACTATTAATTGTGGGTTTTGCTTAAATGAAATGATTAATTTTATAACTATATACTAAAGTATATACTTGGAAAAATGAAAACTTGATAGAAATCCTAATTAAAAAATTTCAAATTGTTTAAAGCTATCCATCTAATTTTATTTCTCTAAAATAGTCAGCGATTTTTAAAACAGATGTTTTTGAACTTTCTACACTTTCGAGACCTAAAAGAAAGACCGAGAATAGAATAATTCTCACTCTTTGAAAACCCTCTTGCCTACAGTCCGAAACACTTAAATAGTTTGCACTCATATAAATTGCATTTGTTGTGTAGTTATGTATACTGATACTGCAATATTGTTTGTATTGAATTACAAAATATGTTAAAAAATGTATGTAAAAAACTCAAATCAAACTGGTAAAATAAAAATAATGTATTTACAGAAAATTACATCAAAAAGGTATACATAAGCTTCCGAAATATCAAGTTAAAATTTGCAATAATTTGTGTACGAAATGACGAGAGAATTGACGTGAAAATTAGTTGATCTATGTGAAATAAAATCTTGGAACTTTGAAAAAAAAATATTATTTCTACATACGACTGGAAATGAACTAATATATAGATTAGGATTCTAAACATAAGCCCAGGTGTTCCTGGTATTTGCTTTCACTCAATAAAGGAAAAAGACGACATCCTTAAAAAATTGGGTGTGTAGTCTCTGAGAAATAATGCGGTCTGGTGGCCTGGTGTCTAGGGCCCTGTCCTTTGGTATCCCAGGCTTCAGGTTCGAATACGGGCGGTGGCATGGATGTCTGTTAGTGGTTCGGAATCCATATGTTAAACTGTAGGTCCCGGTCTTTAGCCTAAAGTAAAGATGACCGTAGAGTGACAAATCAAACCAAACCTGAGAAATAAAATCAGAATATGTAAATATGAATTAAAGCATTTTATTGCACAATATGATAAAAATTAAATATTAAAAAAAAGTTTTTACAGTTTTATTCTTTCTGAGTTCTTTTATGAAGATTAGAATGGTTTCTTAAAAATTAATATAATATTAAATCGTTAATGACTTTTTTTAATAGAGCCGTTCATTAAATGAATCAAAAACATAAGCAACACTTAAGGAAATCCATTCCATAGTGGCAATCTATGTCAATTAAATTGACTTATGTCTTTAAAAATATGATGCGGAAAAAATGTTCATTGAAATCCACAAAAAAAATTATGCAGACTGAAAATAATGCAAACAGTTCTGTAGCATGTAAAATCTTTTCTTTAACTTTGAAATACAATAGAGCGATGATTTAAAGCATAAAAACTTCTTTGGACGATTTCCTTCAGTTCATTCCGCTTTCGAAACAGACAACCATTTTAGATGTAATCAGAATATATTTTTCTGCAATACATTTAGTTTTCGAAAGACAAAAGCGTTTAGTTGTGACATCACATCTCTTAAAAGCTTTTGATGAAATGAGTTGTAAATATTGGGCAGAGGTATTGAGTAGAAATTATAGTGTAACATCTAAAGAAAATACTTACAGAAAGTAAAACCTTTAGTGGCAACAGAGACTAAAAAATATAAATTTTATGTTCGTTGATTAGTACGTTATATCATATTAAAACTAAAAGTGGATCTTTTATTGCGATAGCATTTGAATAAGTTGAGATAATACAAAGTTAGCAAATATAAAATCTCAAAATTTCCAAGTTTAATACTTGAAGCAAGAGAGACTTGAACTCGCAATCCACGCAGAAGGTATTTGGTAAATTAAAATTTATTATATTTTAGTAATTTTGATTAAGTATTTGTAATTCTAAAATTCAATTCTTGATATTATTGAGGTGTTTATAATGTTCATACTTTTTCAGTCGAAAATTTATTTCGTAGATATGTTGAATTGCAAACCTTTATTCAGAATTAAATGACTGATTTTTAAGGAGAAGTTAGCATTGTTATTGAAGATATTTTATAAATATAAGTTATTAATAATTTAGTTAGTTTTTTAATTGATCGGTTTAAAAGTTAAGCAAATATAATTCGTTTAAAACGAAGAAATGCTGAATATTTTTTTTTTCTAAAATTAGTGAATAATGTTTTAAAATATAAAAATGATAAAAAAACTATTTTAATCGATTTGAAACCCGTATTAATTTATTTGGAATGATTATTGTCTTATTTACAAACTAGTTACAGCATTAAAAGAGATAATTGTAATAATATTCCAAAATATTCTGGTGCATTATTTAACAGGAACAGGATTGTATTTATTTCCAACGATTGTGGTGTTAAAATATTTTCCCCATATTTTCTAAATGGTTGCTAATCTTTTTAAAATATTATTTATTTATACAGTGGTGCTTTGGATTACGACGGCCAATCTTTTCTTGATTAACATCATTAGCCTAAATCATTCTTTTCAAAAGTAGGATTCTATTTTAATAATTAGTTAAAATCATTTAATTTGTTCTGGAACCTCCATTAAAATATTGCTGTTCAAAACGTAAATAATCTCATTAGATTGTTAAACTACATGGTATATAATACTTTTTATTGTAATGCTTTGAAAAATTAACATTAATGCGTTGTTTATGAATGTAGTTTATCAATAACAGAAGTAAATTTTCATTTAATTTGGGGTTTCTGGAAATGAATTCTTTGAATAGTTTTTTCATTTCTGATGAGCTAGAGTTTTCTTTTTTTTCACTTGAGTCGCATTTTGATTTCGGATGAAGTTTCAGTTTCTTTACGTTGCTGTTTGAGAAGTTAAACGTCAGTAATTCCTACACATCTTCTATTTCCAAGTAAAGTTCATCATCATTTGCATCTATATAAATTACCAATTTTACTATCTGTGTCTCCACTACCAAATAAAGAGCACGGTTCTTCCATGCTACCTGAATCTTTAAAGTCTACTTGTATGTCGTCAATCAAACGTTTTTCATTCTCCACTTTAAGCCTGCTATGTTCTTTGAATTTCATGCATCATATTGTCAATAAATTCAAGTTGACTCCAGCTATTTATCTATCCAGATTATGCACACTATTATTGTATCCACCTACTCGCATTACAATTTACAAGTTTTATGTTAGTGCAGTTCGGGGAATTCGAGAGGTTTTATTTAACAATTTCGTTTTACACAAAAACATAACGTAAATTTCCAGTCTTCAAAGTAAATAATGTCTTTATAGTTGAAATCATTTATTCAATTAATCATTTTGCTAGATCCGATTTCACTTGCTTTCTGGGTGTCAATCAGTAGGGATATTCTTTTTGCAATATATTTATTTTATAATTATTTTTTGGATAAGGAATGTTGAAGTTTTTCAAATTGTATATTACCGTTAAAAATGCATTTCTATGTTTAGAAATTCATGCTATGTTTTTGGTGAATGTTTTCGGTCAGCTGGTTCAATGCGGTGCGCTGGAGTTTTTCGCAATAAATATAAATTATTATAATTGCATGAAGTCATTAAAAAATTGGCGACGTTGTTTTTATAGCCGCTTTAGGTATATGGAGTAATTATTAAAAATATTCAGATTTATCTTTCACTTTATAAAATTTAAAACTATCGCTGAGCAGAATATTTGAGCATGTTTAGAAATACAATAGCTCGTACACAGAATTGGTCCAGGAGTCAGTGCAATTTAGGGCAAAAGTTCTTTTTATTTCCCTTAACTTAATTATCATATGTCGCAAACCAGTTGAGAAATGTTTGTAACGTAGATGACCAATTGCAATGTTAGTAGAGTCAATTTATTTATTTATTTTTTTTGCATAGTTTAGAAAAGTTTGGTTTTTATTTTTTCTTAAAATAGTACTTAACTTTATAAAAATTTAATGCTGTCGTAAATTTGAATTTTTTTTTTTTTAATATTTCTGATTTTTTTGAGGTATTGTTATTTTCATAGGTGTACAAGAGTTTTGTGACTGGCTATATTTCATCTAGTAACTTTTTCTAGTGTTATTAGTGGGACTTCATTTCATTGGCGTCTATCCTACGTTTATATAATTGTGTTTTGCAATTTTTAAATTTTCATTGGCTTTTTCACAATTATAATATATACCTGTCTGATTTAGCAGATTTTAGCATTTTAAATGTTTAGATACGTATTTATGTCATTAAAGATTTCATTTCATTTATTGTCAAACAAATTATAATATTTTACTGGCGAAATCTTGCTTGAATCCTGTGATTGCTCTTTTATTCTTTTTGAATACTGGTGCTCCATTAGGATTCACTCTATTGAGATTCACCAACGTTAAATATGAAAACCTTTATTAATATTTCTCTTTAATTTACTTGTCAAGAGCATTTCTTCTGTAAATAATTTGTTTCTCATTGTTATTGAAACGGTTTGACTGGCGTTTTAATGTTTGTAATGTCTTTCAAAAAACATTTCAAGAACATTTATATTATGTTATGTTTAAATGACTTTTCTGATTTCAATTTATTCTATTGTTTATTATTCCACAGTATCATTTAATATTAAATTCATTAGTTTGTTAATAAATGAATCACAATAAAATACTGTATCCATCTTTTGAATCTTGACGTTATTAAGTATATTTTGGCATCTAGGAAAAGAGATCGAAGAATGTTTTTGGGTATATTAAAAATTTTCATCAATAACAAGAATATTTTGATGTATTGTGGCATTTTAGAGCTATCAGTGAATTTCTTTAATTTACTATAGGGGTTGAGTAATATTTGGTTGACTATATGAATAACGTTCAGTATCGTTTGCCTACCGCGTAATGAAATGAATTCAAACGAAAATTTTGTCATAAATGAATAAAATTAGTAAAACAATTCGTAGTATAAGTTTAGTAAAAATTATCAACAATATACAAATTATAGTAGTCATTTTTTATTATATGGATCTATTTCAGCATTTATAGAAAAACCATTTTATATAAGAGCAGTTTTTCTAAAAACTAAAAATAATTTTTAAATATTTTGAAATAATTATTAGCCTACTTTTATATATTGGCTTTGTTTTTAAAGGATTTTGTTTAATGAATAATGTCAATAATAGGTAATGAACTAATTTTAATAATAAATTAAATGTACTCTTAACACTATTTTAAAAAGTATCAATATTATTCATTTTTTAATATGTATTTTTTCCTGTTAGAATATAAGGAACTTCAGTGGGCAACAGTTAAAAAATAATCAACATACAGAGTACGCAAGATCAAATCAATTAAAGACATTTTTTTTACATCAATTTATATTATTTCTTATAAAACCTTCACCCATGCCATCATCTAGCAGTAACACAAAAACAAGAGAATTACCAGGGTGATACTTTGTGGTATAGCTTTCCGACGAAAGGGGAATTTCCATGCGTATTCACACAGGTCTTAA